>OZ005743.1:22218290-22452108 GCA_963930735.1 Dioctria linearis | reverse complement strand
CTTCCGTTTATACCAAATAAGGGAGAACTAGGAGAATCGAGAAATAAAGCCATAGCCCATTTGCTGCAGATAGAGAAGAAACTAACGAACAATCCAACTGACATGACTGAGTACAATAGCTTTATCTGTGAATATGAAGAATTGGGACATATGACCCCATAAAAACCCTTTGATGGTGATCTAAAAAGAATCTTCTATTTTCCACATCACGCTGTATTTAAAATAGACAGCGACACTACCAAATTACGTGTAGTGTTCGATGCATCATCTAGAACGACTTCTGGGTTGAGTTTGAACGACCTATTGTACACTGGGCCAAGGCTTCAGCAGGATCTTGCGCAAATATTACTGCGTTGGCGAAGATATAGGTATGCCTACACTGCCGACATTGAAAAGATGTTCAGGCAGATCAAAATTTCTGAAGAAGATAAGAACTACCAGCGAATTTTATGGCGTAGAAAACCATCGGAACCCATTCAGGAGTATCAACTAAATACCGTCACGTATGGCACCGCTCCAGCCACATATCTTGCAGTGAGAACTCTAAAACAGCTTGCTGAGGATGAAGGAAGAAATTTTCCTGTTGGAAAAAACGTTCTCGTTAACGATTTTTTATGTCAATGTTATGTTAACAGGTGCAGACACAAAAGCAGAAGCGAAGATACTACAACATGAAATAAAAGCCTTGCTAAACAAGGGCCATTTCAACCGCAGACAGTGGACTTCGAATGATGAAGACTTACTAGAAACCATTCCTGGAAATATAAGAGAAAAAGGAATATTGGAGATAAAAGAACAAGACACAATAAAGGCTCTGGGAATACATTGGAATCCCAAGAGAGATGAATATCAATTTACGCTCAAGCCAGAAAAAATGGAATCAAGACCAACCAAACGACATCTCCTATCAAACATATCTACAATTTTCGATCCTTTGGGATGGCTAGCACCTGTATCATTTTCAGCCAAATTATTAATGCAAGCTCTCTGGAAGACCGGTACAGATTGGGATCAACAACTTCGGTCAGATATACTAAGTTCCTGGGAAAAACTCAGAAACGAGCTAACGAAGCTTGAAGATTTAAGAATTGCTAGATGGATCAATTATAGAGAGACTCAGGAAATACAAATCCATGTATTCTGTGATGCCTCAGAAAAGGGTTATGCAGCAGTAGTCTACTCAAGAACAGTAGATTCGTTCGGAAAAAGCCATACAACACTTCTTACGGCCAGAACAAAGGTGGCTCCACTAAGGCAAAAAATTACGCTTCCGCGGCTAGAGCTTTGTGGAGCTCTCTTGTTGGCACAACTACTGAAGGCAACAGTCAACACTTTAAATTTAAAACCAACCGCTTTGACTGCTTGGTGTGACTCAGAAATAGCATTAGCCTGGATTGCAAATTATCCCAATAAATGGAATTCATTTGTAGCTAATCGGGTATCAGAGATACAAAATTTGACACCTAAAAACATATGGAGGCACGTATCTTCGCAAGAAAACCCTGCAGACATCGCATCCAGAGGATCAACTCCAACAAAGCTTCTAGCACATAATGTATGGTGGAAGGGCCCATCATGGTTATCTTAACCACCGGAAGCATGGCCAACAAATAAGTTCAATATACTAACAAATGAAGAAGCTAAGAAGACAGCGGTTACGCTAAATACAACAGTACTTACAGGATCCTCCGAAATACTACATTGCTCAAACTACACTCGCCAAACAAGAGTAATAGCATATTGTAAAAGATTCGTACAAAACTGCAATCATCCACAAGCTGTTAGGAACATTGGTAGTCTAACATCAGACGAATTACAAAGGGCAAAGGACTGCATGATCAGAATTGTCCAACAAGAAACATTTAGTGATGAACTAGAGGCACTAAGAAAGCAAAAGGCCATTAAAAAATCGAGCAAAATTCTTTCGCTACATCCATTTTTGGACACAAGAGGTATCTTGCGTTTAGGTGGTAGAATAAGTAATTCGAACCTATCTGCAGACGCCAAACACCAAGTACTGTTGCCACAGAAACATCATATCACAAACTCACTTATTGACCACGCTCATCGCCAAACTCTTCACGGAGGGACCCTGCTAACACTCAATTATATCAGAGCGCAATTCTGGATAATCAACGCCAAAAGCATCATACAAAACAGGACCCGAAAATGTATAAAATGTCTCAGATATAGATAAAACTCAACATCACAATTCATGGGTAACCTTCCGACAGTACGTATAACACCTTCACCTCCGTTTTCGCACTGTGTAGTTGACTATGCAGGGCCCTTTCTAACAAAAATCTCCAAGGGGAGAAGCACCAAGACAATGAAGGGCTACATAGCACTATTCATATGTATGGTTACGAAAGCGGTTCATTTAGATCTTGTCAGTGACCTTACAACAGATGCCTTCTTGGCTGCCTACAAAAGATTTGTGGCGCGCCGGGGAAACTGCAGGAAGATATACAGTGACAACGCAACCAACTTTGTCGGTGCACGGAACAAATTAGAAAAGGAGTTAAAAGATGCTATAAATTACGCCACAAAACAGGCAGCAGAAATTATTGCGAATGACGGAACAGATTGGAAATTCATTCCTCCTGCCAGTCCACACATTGGAGGATTATGGGAGGCTGGCGTCAAATCAGTCAAAGGACATCTGAAACGTGTTTTAGGAGAAACGCTTCTCACATACGAAGAGTTTACTACAGTGTTGCACCAGGTAGAAGCATGTCTGAACTCTCGTCCAATCGGTCAACAATCAAGCGATCCTAACGATTTAGAGCCCCTAACTCCTGGCCATTTTCTAATTGGGCGACCTCTAATAGCAGCTCCTGAACCTGATGTCAGCGAGAAAGAAATACATCAGAGGTGGAAACTTCTCACGAGACTACAGCAAGACATTTGGAGGAGGTGGTCAAAGGAGTATTTGTCACTCTTACAACAACGCACTAAATGGATGTGTCAGAAGGGAAACCCAAGAGTAGACGAGCTGGTAATTGTTAAAAACGACATTCTACCCCCTCAAAGATGGTCTTTAGGACGGATTCAGGAAATCCATCCCGGAGAAGATGGCGTTGTACGAATAGTGTCTGTTAAAACCCAGAATGGTACCAAAAAGGTTCCCGTAAATAAGCTCTGTCAACTTCCTATCAGCATCACTAGTACCGAAAATCCTTCTACGGAATTTAATACAGTGGCAACGACAATAAAAGCAACTACATCCAGAGCACTGAATAAAAATAAAAATCGTTCAGTTGCAAATTGCGAACAAGAACTCTGGTCTAAGCCAGAACAATCCGACAGAATAAAAGGGCAAAGTAGTAAAAGGAAGGCCAGCTCATCTCCAAATCGTCAACTAAAAAGGGAGGCAAGAGTGGCGCCCTGCACTTGGGGTTCCAATTTATTGAGATCAGTAGTCGTTATATTATATTTCATGCAGTTAGCCTTTGCTGAAGACTACACTGTGCTACAGCCAAAGTCAGGACTTTACATAGAAAGCTTGAGTCATGCACGAATTTAGCGCGGTGAGCTCCGGCTACAATTATCCTTCCCAATGGAGGAGATATTTGAAGATCAAAGAATTATCAACAACACGTGGAACAAGATCCACGACATGTGTCAGCAAACAAAGGATCTCACTCAAATCACTCACTGTGATGTGCTGTTCAAGCATATGTCCTAAAAGAAGAACCCATCTCCTAGAAGCTACTGATGAAATCGTCCAAACGGTCAAACGCAAGGACAGGCCAAGAAGAGGTGTTTTAGGAAATTTACTAACTAGCATCTTCGGAGTGAATGACGAAGTATATGCAGATTTGGAAACACTGCAGCATAATCAGCAAGGACTGCTACATTCATACAATCAGCAAACGCTATTGATCAATACGAAAATAAATCAATCAGCAAGCATCACTTGGGAAAAGTTAAGACAGTTCGACTCCAAGTCATCGCCTCAATAAAAGAGATGAAGACCTGGTATTCTCAGGCAGACCACAATAGAATTAGTGTCGAGGTCATATCCACGTACATTAGCGCCGAGGAATACTACACAGAATTACAGGACAAATATGAAAAGTGGCTTAAATCTATTCAACAGCATGGACATCTATTGGATTTCATTACTTCACGTAATATCAACGAAATAGCGCAAAATACTTCAAACTTATTAGGACCCAACCTTTTTGTTCAAAGTTCACCACAAATACACTTAGACATAGCCGCAGTAAATAATACAATAGTGCTGCATGGGTATCTAAATATAGTAGAAAGTAATGTTTATGATTTGATACACGTCACGCCAATACCAACGAAGACTAGCAATAACTCCTATACAACTACAAACTTAGAAGTTTCAACTCTTGCGGTCGATTACAATCAGCAGTTGTACTTCACTCTAGAAGAACAACAAAGAAAGTCATGCTCTATTGGAAACAAAAATATCTATCTTTGCACACCCACTATTGTGTACAACATAGAAGATAGCCCATCCTGCATTGTCGATATTATTTACGATCGCTACGAAAAAACAAAATGCCAGACGAAGAAGTTTCATCTATTTGGTACCTCTTGGAAGGAACTTACAACAAAGAATAGCTGGCTATACATCACAATGAGCCCGAAGATCGTGGCAGTCATTTGTAAGGGAAAAAGGGTCGATTTACAACTCAACGATACTGAGATCATACATCTCAATAATCAATGCTATTTACAAACAAAGGAGCTAGTCTTAAAGGCCACTATGGAGCAATCAATAGAAGTTGTTGCCAGTCATGTGAGAGAAGTACCTCCCACAATTGCTGATATTCACTACAATGAGCCACCATTAATTTTAAAGGTAGGAGCCTTAATACGAGCTGACGAACAACTATTAGAATACACCCAACTTCCTGAGCTACCACACATCAAGAGCCTGAGGAGGGATGTCGCCATTTACTCAGCCACATGAGCTTCGGGAATACTACTTACACTTGGACTAGGAATACTGGCATTCAAATATCGGTTGAGCATCATAAGGATTTTCAAGTCACGGCAGAAAAGCGAACAGGAGCCACATGAAGAAGGTCATTCCACTAGCCAGATTGGACAACATTTTGACCGAGTTTTAGCATCCGCCGCCCCCCAGCATGATCACACGTGAACAATTATATTTTTTAGTCATGACCATAAACCATAAAACACTTTAACATATTTCTATTTTTTTTTCTTTCTGCATGCAATTGACTCATAACACAAAAAGAAATTTAGTTCGATTATGTTTTGCAACATTTTGTGCGGCACAATTTGCTGACACAGCAAGTGCGCAATAAATATTATGGGTCAATTGCATTAAGCAATGTAAACAATCAAATCGATTTAATTTCTTTCATAAACAATAATTTCAATCAATTTTTCACCTAACCCAGCAAATTTTTATTTATATAAATAAGTGCACGAAATAAAGTTTTTCAGAGTTCAATAAAACGGAGTGTTAATTTAATACTACGCGATCTCTAAGATACAATCTCTCTTCAAGGCGGCATACACTTACCATAATAGAATTAACTTAAGGTTGATTCTGGTAAATATTCATTCTTCTAAGCAAGAGAATTGTACATGATTTCGCAACTTTAATCTATTTTTTATAATTTTTATATTTTTTAAAGAAAAACTTTTGTTTTACACAGTTGCAAAAGTTCTTGATTGATTTTTCGTATTGCGCAGATGTTCTTTTAATTTTGTTTTCTAACCTGCATAAATTTGTATTCGGCAATTCTAAAATTACACTCGTTACAGAGTTTTTTTTTTTTGTTTATGGCACTCAGATCTGGCAAAAATCGATCGGCATCAATTTCTAAATGTGAGATCATGGCTGATATAAAAAGATTGGAGATTGATTTATTAGCTAAGTTGGAAGTTTCGTTGAAGACTATAATTGGTGAGTTTTTCGGTGAATTAAGGAGAAACATTGACGAGAAATTTATTGATATGAAGCAGGAATTTGAAAATAAAATTTCCGCTTTGGATTTAGAGATTGAAAAGTTGCATTACAATTATGCTTCCTTCAATAACAACGTGTTATCTTCAGATATTGTTATCCATGGTGTACCGTATGAAAAAAGAGGGAATATTAGTAATCTCTTAACAAAGATCACTACAACAATCGGCCACAGTCTCTCATCATATTCACACGATTTTCGTTTGAAACCAAAAAATGACAGTTCAACAGTGCCGATAATAATAAAACTCTCCTCCCAGGCACAACGAAAAGCATTTATGCGTTGCTATCACAACCATAGAAAATCACGAAATGTCCATCTCTCACTTAAAGATAGCGGTTTTTCGTCAGCAGCTAGAGTGAAAGTTTAACCAGCGACAACAGCAAGTTGCTGAAAGCAGCCCGTGACAAGGTGCAGAGTGGTTCACTTGGCAGGGCAATCGTTTACAACGGTAAGGTTTATCCAGGGATTACACGAGATAGTACAGCTTGCATGCTCCCTTCCAACGCGATTTTTAACTTGACAGCAGAAGGCAGCTCGGTTGATGTCTTATCAGCTTGCATGCAAGTTCATTTAAAAAATGGCATTGAGAATTGAGACGTAAAGTCTTGCGTATATTGGAAAATTATAGCAATAAAGGAAGTAGCAGACTGATAAAAACCCAAGAAAAAGGAAGGTGTTGGTAAATGATGTAATGCAAATGATCCCAGAAAATCTCATTTTTCCAGAATAAATTTATCAAATTCCCTCTAGGATTTCTTTTCCGCCATCTTGAAAACTGTATAATGTCAAATTACTAGCACCTCAGCTGCCATGGTTTTTCATCATGTAAGTTCGCTGAAAGCTGGGCTGCCAGCATGGCAGTAGAGGTTACACGTGCAAGAAGTATGGCAGTGCAGCTTGCATGCAAGCTGTACTATTACGTGTAGCCCCCGCGTTATATCAAGCGGAGTGAGAATGATTCCCCATCTATGATTTGTCATCAAGATCAGCTGATTTTCGAAAAAAATACTGTTGCGGAATTAAATGAGAGGCAGCATTGTGGCTAAATTTTCTTTCACTGTGTAATTAACATTAGCTGCACGAAATTTCATCTGTAATTGAAAGACCTGGCGACTTCCCCATGCCACATCAATGTCCTTAATTGACGCCAACTTGAACTGTGCAGTGAATTCTTATGTTCTAATTTAATATATTATATAATCGGATAAATTACGTAGCCTCTTCCCCAAAATTGATCAGTTTCGTTATATGTTACAGGCGAGTAAGCTTCATGCTCTTTGTGTTTCAGAAACTTGGCTATCTGAACACATCTCCGATTCATTGGTGAAAATTCGAGAGTATGATTTGTAATGTATAATTATTTCGTCATGACAGAATGGAAAGACGAGGGGGTGGTACATGCATTTTTATTAGAGAAGATTTAAAGGTTGGAACAGTAGCCGTCTCATGATTGGGTGATTTTGAGTTTATCTTTGTTGAAATAAATTTGGGTCTCGAGAAAATACTTGTAGCATCTGTTTATAAACCACTGAATTTTTCGATGCCTTGAATCAGTTAAGTGCTACTTTAATACACGTTTTATTAACGGGCGATTTGAATAAAAATCTTCTTGTCGTCAATAGTCAATCCCTCACTCTGGTGGACAATCTATCCAGTGTTGGCCTGCAAGTTGTAAATATCCTGCCCACCAGGTTTGGGGAAAATTCTTGATCTGCTCATTTCCAGTGATTTTTCTTAAGTTTTATTTCATGATCAGTTCTCCCTTCCTGGTATATCTGATCACGATTTAGTATTTCTTTCATATGATATTCAAGGATATTCAACTCGACCTGGTTAATGAAAGAGTTTCTTTTTACTACCGGGCCTAGAAAAATCTAAATTTACCGGCTTTACATGAGAATGCTGCTAACTGCCCTTGGCAGGGAAATTATCAATATTCCGTCGATTGACGAGCATGTTTTGGCTTTTAATAAGCTCATTCTAAATCTTTATGAGCAACATTTACCTTTAAAGCGTAAATATAAACATCCGCTATCTTGTTCGTGGTTTTCAGGCTATATTAGAGTTTTAATTGCACAGTGAAATATGCTTTACTACAGATGGAAAAAGTTGCGGACAAGCGTTAATTGGGAACTGTATCGCAGAGCACGTTACTTTGTTAAAGTGGAAATCAGGCAATGCAAGAGTACTTACTTCAGCTCTGAACTGGTTAAATGCCGATTCTTCCTCCCAAAATCCTGTGGAGTAATCTACGTAACATCGGAATTGCTGGTGGGACCCGTGAGAATTATTCTATTGATCCTAATAACATGAATTCCTACCTTATAAGTGGCGTTGGTCATAACTCTCGTTTCTCAAATTTATATGCTGATACTTGTTTGCAGGAGGCATCAGTTGATTCTGGTTTTCCGTTCCATCTTGTAACTTGGGATGCACTAGTTTTCGCAATGTCTTCAACGCTATCAGCATGGATGAAATTACGCTGATGTTTATCAAGCTCATATTGCCATTTGCCACTGAGGATATTACTGACATTTACAATAATTGTCTAAATCAGTCTGTGTTTCCCAACAGCTGGAAGATCGTTAAGGTTATTCCTATCACTAAAACTTCTTGACCTTCCTCGGTTAATGACTACAGAGGAGTTCATAAACTCTCTCCATTATCGAAAAGTCTGGAACGCATAATATGTTCGCAAATTAATGATTATCTTGCTTCCAAAAACTTGCTTTCCTCATTTTAATGTGGTTTAAGGACAGGACATAGCTGCACCACAGCTCTTGCTAAAATTGTCGACGATCTTAGTAAGAATATAAATAATAATCTGGTTAATTTCCTTAATCACGAAACTGAATCTTAGGTTTGATTTTTCTCGCTATGTCCTAGGTGCACTTCTTTTTAGTTGCTTCATAAACGATCTGCCTTTTGTAGTAACTCACTCTCAGGTACACCTCTATGCCGGTAATGCTCAGGTATATCTCGGATCTCCCCTTGGGTTAATTGAAGATGCTGCAAGCAAAATTGATGAGGACTTTTCCAATATCAGTGATTGGACAGTAAATAATTTGATTCTCTAAAACCCCAGAAGTCGAACTGTATTATAATATATAGGCATGAATTGATACATCCTATTTTCCACCCTTTTTTCTTGACTCCGTAGTCAACTTAGGTCTGATTTTTAATAAAACACTAATCTGGGATAATCATTTTAGTAATGTTGTGGTTAGGATATATGGTGTTCTGCGCAGATTATGGTTATCAGCTAAGCTTGTTCCAATTAAAACTCGCCTGGGGCTCGTCAAGACTCTTGTAGGTATTATCTTTATGTTTTTTTTTTATATGATATGTTGTTCGTTGCATAGACACGATCATGTCTCTTTCCACTTGAGCTGCTTAGAACACTTATCTGTATGTTTAAAGTCATTCAATATAAAGTTCCTGAGTAGATACCTATATCTGACACTAGAATTTAGTTCATCGACCGGTACCAATAACTTCAATATATCAGTTCATATTATCTCAACGTCACCACAAGTTCACGGAGCTCAAGCTTGGAATTCTCTACCTAATTTCAAGCGGGCAGTTGTCAATTTTCTCAATTCCACAATTTAATTGTTTCAGCATTTTACTATACTTTACTTTCTTACGTAGCATTTTCTTTGGTTTTCTTTAGTTAATTTGTGATGTACATTAATATTAGGTGTCTTATGTACATTATTAAGTATTTTGCTTAATTAGTTCTTTACTTTGTTTCATTCTATACACTGTATATACTATTATAATTTTATTTGATACCTTTGGATTGTGCAAACTTAAAGGGGCTTTGTCCTAATTGTACAGTATGAAATTTAAATTGAATTGAATTTTTTCATAGACAGGTAAAAAAGAAAAACTTATTTAATGCAATACAATATATATATATCGAATTTTTAGAGACAGTTGTAGAGCGTACCTACATAACCTACATGCCGTAACGGTAAATGCATATACGAATGCAATGAACTGTAAAAAACCAATGACTTTATGTCATTTTTATTTCATTTTTGCTTCGCATTCTGTCAATAAGAAAACATTGCAATTTAGGCATTTAAACATTATGATTGATTGTTCACATAGAGGTCATGCATTTATCGATAACATTAAATTTTATCGATATGAGTAAGGTAAGCAATTTGCATAAAGTATTTGTTACACTTTTAGTCTTTCCCATGAGAAAGAAATTTCATTTTTTGGTTTAGCAAATTAAGCACTTTTAATATAGTATAAATATAGTGCTATTAGAAATAAATGATCAGAATTTAACCAGTAATTCTCGTGGCGTTTTCTTGAGACCAGATATTGAGCTTCTCAGCTCTAACATGGACAATACAGGTAATGAGCTGCTCGGCTCCTGTTAAAAAGATACACCGGCAGTAGTACCTACTCAACATTTTCACGGGGCAAAAGTGATGTTATAAACGATATGCTTCAGAAATGTAAGGATCCAAGGGGGATACCGCGGGGGAGACCCCCCCCCCCGCGAGCTCTAATAAATCAAAATTTATACTCTAATCAAATGAAATAGAAAATACAAAAAAAACAATTAAATCTTCTAAATCCACACTAAAAAAGTTGAAAATAATTTCTCCCTCCACTTAATGAATTTTCAAGGTATTCAACGAAAGCAAGATCTGGGGCCGGATTCTGCAATTATGAGTTTACGCGTGCACATAAAATTTTGTGTACACGAACCTATTCCGATTCCGCGAAAATAGAAAGGAGTTTTACTGTCAAAATTTTGTACACTTTAACTGATATTTTCTCCAGGCCATTTTGGTCGTGAATCTTGAAGAGGTACCTGGTTATATTATTTATTTTACCTTTTTCTAAGCCGTATTCGCCTTAATACTAGTGAATTCATGTAACTCATTTCTATAACTGAACTTAACTTCTTCTAAAAACTATTTTCTCACTCAAACAACATTCAGCACAGAAAAATTTTCTTTCAGCCCTTAAGCGTACACTTTCCCTCACATTGAGTTTTTTAAAGGGTATGCACTGGCAAAGTTTTCAAAGTTGCGGAATCTAGCCCATGGGCAGTTTAAGTTTTAACACTACAGTGAATAACAATGAAATTTGGAACTCCTGAAGTTTATCAAAATACTCAATTAAATTACTTTGCTTTGACTTTTCTTTGTATGTGTACGATAAAAATTTAAAAGTTTATACGAAAATGTAATATAATTTTAATATTTAATTAAATGGAAAACTCTAGCTAGTTTTTTTTAAAATTTATTTGTTATATTTATTATTTTTTTTTTGTAGTCATAAATTATTCTCAAAAATTTTAAAGTTATACCACTAATGGCCAGTTTCACAGTCGAGTTTAAACCAAGGTTTAGTTTAAACCACCCTCCAACTTTAAACGTAGTTTAAACCAAATCGGGTTTCACAGTGCATTTGTTTAGTAACGTTGGTAGTACTGATTAAATTGTGAACTAAATTAGTTATCGCAACCATTGTGAAGCAATTTTACTATCAATCAATCTGTCAATCGGAAAAAGTATCAGAAATAAAAAAATAAAAATATGTAGTTATATTTGCTAATTTTAAATATGCCAACATTCAAAAAGGATGAAAATTTTAGCATAAGTGAAGTTGAGCTATTGCCTTCACTAATGCATAAAAAAATAGATTCGAAGACAAAGTGACAAAGATCTTTACATAAACGGAACCTAGCAAAAAAATCAACGTCGTCCCACTAATTAAAATGATTTGGCCGATTTCTAATTACTCTCAGTCATCGACAGAGTTGTAAATTTAACTCAAAAAAATCGCTAGAAATGTCTAAATCTAAATCCAGGATGAAATTATTTTCTTGATACAAAAAAAGCAATGCTACTGTCAAAATAAAATTATCGTGAGTTTAAACCCAGAGAGGGCACGGTCTAAACTCTAGTTTAAACCGGGGTTTAAGCCAAACTGTGAAACTCATTCGTCGAGTTTAAACTAAATATTTGGTTTAAACTCAGACTGTGAAACTGGCCATAAGGAATTTTCAGAACAAGCAAAATTTTTGCACGTTTTTGTGATCGAAAGCTCATAAAAGCCGGATATTTTGATGAGAAATAGTATATTGGGAAAATTATCATAGCCGTGGTAATCAATCTCAGATTCAGTTTTCCTGCAAATATTTTATATAATTTCATACATATATTAACCCTACGTACTTAGCATTCCCCGAAAATTTAATTTGCAAGAAATTGCTGTCCAGCGCAGGGAATTATGGTGTTTGAACGAAACGCAAGCGACTTTTATATAAAAAATACCATCAGTAAGACAAGCAAGAAGTGTATATAGTCTATTTAATGTGAGACTAAATTTTACTATGCTTACGGGATCAAAAACTTTATATTGTATAAATAAAAGAACTCCGGCGATATCTGAATTCTAAAGAAATTTTCATGCTGAAACGAAAAGCGAAAGCTATACAAATCGGTCCACAATTGATGGCAAGTGGTTATAGGGGCGATGGGGGCGATCGCCCCTAGAGCAAATATCTGGATCCGGCCTTGAAAGGAACTGTTTGTGCAAATGAACACGATCGTGAATGGTTGAAGATTTATGAATCCAATTTGAATGAAGTAGATATTACAAAAGTTATTAAGGTGAGTAATTATTTGGACTAGATTTTCTACGCTTACTGAATTTCAGGTCGATTGGTCCACAATAGTCTACGCTGGTATGCGTGAATGGTCTACTCATGTTGATTCTTGCTTTTGGCAAACTTCCCATTTGTTGGGTACATGTCAGGGCCTTTTGACGATGACATGTAATGCACCTATGTATAAAATGTCAAATAGTGTTCCGAGTGCCGAGAAGCCAGTATCTTTTCCGAAGTAATGTCAACAGTAACTGAACTCCATGTAAACACAAGCATTGGTAATGTTGTAGTATCAGTTGAGTTATAAGGGCCAGTTTTTGGTAATATTACGGTATGACGTTTATTAACATTTAGATCAGAGTTCTGAAGTCTTCCGCCGACACGTAACACACCTTGTTCGTCTAAAAATGGATTGAGGTTTAGCAAATTACTCTTACGATGAATTGGCTTCTTTTCGTTAAATCTAGCTATTTCTTGTGAGAATGAAATGTTTTGAAGAATTTTACCCAGGAGCATAAACTTTTTTCCAATTCTTCTGTGATAAGCCAATTGTATTGAATCACTTGTCCCTTTGCTCGGCGGATAAATCTGTAACAGTAAGCTGTGACTTTAATAAGTTTCGCCAATGTACAAAAAATTTCCAAATATTATAGGAAATCACATAACTCGGCAGTAAAAACACTTTTACAGTTTTCATAAGCTCTCGATTTGTATTAGGAATTTCTACAGAATTTGGCCATTCAGTTTTACTTCTACTCAGCCAGTTTGGTCTTGTTAACCATAAGCGATTCTCAACAATTTCATTGCCAAGTAGGCCTCTCAATGCGAGATCAGCAGGATTATGGTTTGAGGGCACATGATGTCATGGAACATTTCCCACAGTCTGAATAATTTCATTCGTCCTGTTAGAAACAAAGGTTGTCCATTTGTTAGGGTGACCTCAGATCCATGTTTAAACTATAGATGAGTCTGTCTGGCTGCTAATAGTGCCTCGCATAGCTCTAACCTAGGAATTGAAATTGTCTTTATGGGTGCTATTTTCGATTTAGTCTCTTTTGCTTGTCCTTTCTCATCAATAGTTTTTAAATATACGACCGCAGCGTAGGTTTGTTGAGAAGCGTCACTCTCACTGAATGCATGTAACTCACACTCCTTATTCAATAATAAGTTGTCTCAATCCATCGAGGAATTCGAAGATTTTGTACGATAAAAATATGAGCTTGATTTCTTCGCATCTGCCTTTTAATATTGTAGATAGTTGTACATGCCAATCTAATCCATGTAACCAAACAGATTGCATTAAAATTTTTGTTGATATTGTTAGGGGGATAAGCCAACCCAGACGATCATAGGTCTTCGCTATATCCGATAAAAGCTCTCTTTTTGTACTTGCGATAATGCGATAATCAAGGTTCAATTTGTAACTAATTGTATCTGTTGTTGGTTGCCAAGTTTTTCCGAGAGATTTCACTCCTTGGTCTAGATTTAGATCAAATATGTTAAGATGTTCACGATCTTCACTAGGAATAGCCCATGATTCTTGCATCATTGTCAAACCATTTTCTTAACTTGAATCCATCCACCTGATTGTAGTAATGCACTTAGTTGTTTCTGTTTTAAGATAGCATCATATGTATTGTTTTGTCTCCTGATAAGAGGTCATCGATATAAAATTCGTCAAAAAGGGATTTCGCTGCTATAGGATAGAACTCCTTCTCATCATTCGCCAACTAGTGAAGTATTCGAACTGCGAGGAAGGGAGCGCAAGTCACTCCGAAGGTCACTGTGCTGAGGCAATAATCTTTGAGTTCTTTACTTGGATCTTGTCTCCAGACAATTCTTTGATAATTGTTGTTGCTGTAATTTATTTTTACCTGGCGGTACATCTTTTCTATGTCCGCTATGAAAGCAAACTTATATCGTCGCCATCGAAGTAGAATAGCTATTAAATTATTTTGTATGCTTGGGCATGTCAGCAAAACAACATTTAATGAAAGTCCTCTATTACTTTTTCTGAACGCATCGAAGACCACACGTATTGTCATTTATTTTAACCTGGCGGTACATTTAACAACATTTAATGAAAGTCCTCTATTACTTTTTCTGAACGCATCGAAGACCACACGTAGTTAGGTTGTAGTGCTTTCTTTAAATACCGCGTGATGCGAAAGATAGTAGCTATGATACGAGACATTTTCCTTTTCACAACTTTTGTAATTACTTTCAGTGGTTGTAACTTGATGCATATGTCCCAATTCCATGTACTCATTGAGGCATTTGTGATATTCTTTCTAAATGAAGAAGATTTGATACTACGTTAAATCGCGATGAACCTAGTGCATTTTTGTCCTCTTCATCAATAAATGGTAAGCGAACCATATATCGTCCGTCATTTAAGCGTGTATGGGTTTTCACAAAGTGATTTTCACAAGTTTCTTCCTGCTGTGTTAAAAGCTTATGTGTAGGAATTTCCTCTAATTCCCAAAACGGACGGTTGGCAACCTTTGGGAACGGAAGCCTAAAAACGAACTCCCAAGGATCGGGCTAACTGCCTTCAGGTACCCTTGATATTTTTCAAGAGTTTTTTACATTTTTGATTACTTTCTCATGACGTTCAAAAAACTATCATGAGAAAATGCAAAAATTTTCGATGCGGTACAATTGCATCAAGAAACTGTAATATAATATGCCTGTTATCGTTGTCTTAAAATATTAAGTTTAAGATGGGGCCAGAATAATTGTATATACGTACATGCAATTTGGAGGAATTTAAGAGTTGCATGTATGAACCATGTACATAAGAAGAGGACGAAAACACTATATGTAGCTAAGTATGCATATCTAGGAGTGGAATGTGTGTTTGATAATCAAATGCAATTTATGCTTAATTACATTTGCATGAAATAAAGAAAAATGAGACTTGATATGATTTAAACAATTGTTGCTTTCAGGGTCATATCCCCAATACATCAATATTGTATAGATCAATATACTCATGTTACAAGCCTTCCCCCCAATATTCAATGGCTAATGGTTGTGATTCGAGGCAATAGCCACCTGATTCCCAACCCACCCGCCCCCACCCATAGTTTTTGCTGCTATTATCTTTCCACAATTCATTAGTATTATTGAAAAATGAAATTATAGCATTTGGATAAATGAAAGTTTTCATAAATTTTCTGCACGCAATTTTCCTATAAGCAAATTGCTATTGAGAATGATGAAAGCAATACGAACCTGTAAAGCACACCAAGGCCGCATATATAGATCACAAATGGGAGGGGTTTTAACTAATAAGCTAATACCTGTGACACACAGCTAGTACAAATACCATAGTACATGCATGAACCATGTGTGTGTCGTTCAATTCCAGTATAATACAAAGTGAGTTAGTATAAATATTTGGGTTTTTTCCATGGTGTACGGAACTCTTTGAGGTAGTGACTTTTTGAGAAATCATAAATATATCTGACATTTTCTTCAAAAGAACCAATTACAAGTTTCAAAAGCTGTGAAATGAAACTATTATGCGATCTGTCACCTAGCATGGTAAGAGAATAATGGTATCCGAGCCATGGTACCTATACTAGCTGAGCGTCAACAGTATAATGCCCTCCAGAGACGAAAGAATAACTGAGAATTAATGTGAATTCAATAATCGGAATGACATTCCAATTAAATTGAAAGTTCCATTCATATATAAGTTCTACATTTAGATAACTAAGTTCACGGTAATTCTCAATTAATATTCTGTGGGTCTGAAGTGTGAGGCTTCCGAAATTTAAAAAGTTATGTTCGAAAACATGTTGTTGCAGAAATAAATTTATTTTTTCCATGGGAAAGTCCTTTACTCATTTCAATTTTAAGATTTCGATGAACGATTTTATTGACGGGGTCAAGAAAGCAATTTAAAAAATTATTAAAAAAAAGCACATTTTATTTTTTATGGCATTTTAGATATAACAATGTAATTACCTAAAATGCCCTAAAAAGTAAACTAATAGTTTAACCCATTTAAATAAAACCATGGGGGGGGGTCATGGAAAATATTAGTTGTCATGTTATAATTAGTTACAACAAAAGTTGTTGTTTTAACGATGAAAAACAAATTAGCCTAAAGGCGGATTTACATTATGATGGCATGCATTTCTTTCAGATAGTGTGAGGGAGATAGCGTATTGAAATTTCAATGCTTCCAAAGCAATTACTACAATACTTCAAACAAACACTACACTCCCACTACTTTTTATGGGAAACTGTCAAACAGTCAAATTGTCAAAAATTTCTATTTGCAAATCATCTGAAATAAGTTTCGAAAAAGACCACTGCAACGAATCTATGGATGTTCTGCTTCCTGTTTCTAATCGAAGGACTACCTACGAAATAATTTGAATCCTTCCCGTAAAAAAATATTTAAAAACTTTCAATTTCACGATATTTAATTACAAATTAAAAAAGCATTTTTACTTTTTTTTATTTTGACAGATAATTTAAAAAATATTTTTTATAAAATTATAGTAAAACGTGTCGCCTTGACTACTGGCGTCAGTAACAAAGTTCCATCACTCTAAAAAACCTTTGTATGCTTGAGAACTTTTTATGGGAATAAATTTTTCCGCACACCAACATACTGACAAAACGAGATCTGAATAAAATTCAGAAGGCATTTGCTTCTTTCGTCACTTACAAATAAGTTTCCGTATAGGATGTACTATCTCCATCTTAATATCTGGAAAAATGCAGGCCATCATAATGTAAATCCTCCTTTAGGTTTAATGTATCGTTTCAAATGGAAACAAAATTTAAGGTGGTATATCAAAGCAAGCTACTATATCTACTGACGTATATATATGTATAGGTAGTATACATACTGTACTATTTATTTTCTTTCTCTATTTTGCATACCTTTTTCCTAAAGTTGCTTTACCTAAAAAAAAATATAAAATGACAAAGCCGCTACATATAAAGAATTGTTGGCTGCAACGAATTGGGGGGGGCGTGAACCCCTTATGCCAACCCCATAAATACGGCCTTGCAGCATACATAATTGGAAACACAATTGAAGCTTTTCAGCCAGCTTTATCGCCAGCTTTCTTCTAAAGCTGACTGAAAAAGCCGTATTTAACACAACTGACCTTTCTGACATTTGCAACTTTAACTTGTTTATCGGAAAACTTTTATTTTTTGCCTTCATTTTTTTTATTTTTTCCAATAAAAAACTATTCTCAAAACTTTCAACGCGTTTTTCTCGAAACACGGTTTTTCAAAATGGCACGCAGCATAACTCGAACAATTTTCATAGTTACGACTTGAAATTTTGACCAGACGTGAGCATTAATATTATCTAGAGAATGCCGTACGTGATTTTCAATAACTTTATTTGTTGATTTTTTATTAAGAAAAAACCTGCCGTTTTTTTCGTCAAAAATCAATTTTTTTTTTCAAACCCGCGCCAAAGCTACAGAAATTAATATTTCTAAAAGTCCTTACGGCATTCTCTAGCTACAAGCCACTAGATTAATGGAGTTTTTTTTTGTTTTGGTCTAGATTCAAATGTGCACCAGTGGTGCTGCGTGCCGCGGGGCCCTGCAAGCAAAACATGTCCCGGGAAGAAGGCTTCGGAGCCGCCATTTTGTTTTTTTTTCGCTATCCAAAAATTCATCCACAAGGTTCAATATGTGCTCGATAATACCCTTAAAAGGTTTTTTTCAAACACCTTTAATTTCGCGAGAAAAAAATTCGTGAAAGAACCGTTTTAGTTATAATATAAAAACTTTGTTGTTACTGAAAATGTACTCATCAGCTTAGTATTATGTAGGTATTCGAATAAATTGGCTGTCTATTTTAATGGGATTTCGAATCAGGATATTCTTTATTCCAGTTGAATTGGTTGTTAGTAAGATATTCTTGTTACAGTCGATGTCCACAATAAAAATCTGTATTCTAGCAGTCAACTAAATAAAGCAATTGTTTGAAAATAAATTACGAGGAGAAATAAAAATTACTATGCCCTGCCAAACTAGAAAAGAGAACGAGTCAAGTCAGATTTTGGTTTATGTGGACATGGGTTGCGTACGGCAACAAACTAAGAACGGCACTCAAATGCGAATGGCTACAATAATTGGTATAGTAAAAACAAACAGAAAAAAATAATTGTTTGTAAATTAATCCTATCCAATCAAAAATTTGTTGCCCACGTGTTCTCAGGTCAGACGTTCTTCGTCCCCCTACAAAATTATCAAAATCCCCTAAAATGTTAATTTTGTCTGAAAAGTTCCCCATAATAGTCTGGAGTAAAAATGAATTGAAATTTGTTCACAAAAATATATTCACATTCCTTTTTAGGATTCCGTACCCAAAGAGTAATAACGGGAACCCTATTACTAAGACTTCGCTGTCCGTCCATCACCAGGTTGTGTCTCACGAACCGTAATAGGTAGACAATTGAAATTTTCACAGACTGTGTTTTTCCATTGGCGATATAACAGCAAATAATAAAAAAAAAAAAAAAGTGGGCCCATATACGAGAAACGTGATTTTTTCGGCGTGTTTTTCCTCGTTTTATTCTCATTCATGATTATTATAATAAGAAGGCATTATTTTTTAAATGACAGCATTATTACTTTTTTTTTTAATGACAGCATTATTTTGCCAAATGACGTCTACTTTTATTTGAAAAAATAAATAATAAGGACATGTGTTAAATTTTGTACGACGGTACAGAACCCTTCGTACTAAGTTTGTCATTCCGTTCGTAACACCTCGAAATAATGATGGTAGAGCAAAATGGATTGGACACCCACGCAAAATATTAAAAGTTATTTTGATTTTTGCATGTCCGTCTGTCTGTCCGTCCGTCCGTCTGTGCGCACGATAACTCGAGAACGCGTATACTTAGAGCGCTGAAATTATATACACAGACTTTAAAAAAAAAAGTAAAATTAAGTTCGAAAATCAGACATCGGGAAACTCCTTCGTGGGGTTGCCATACAAAACTTTCGTTTTCCACTATATATTTGGACACTGCCTGAGAACGCATCGATATCGAGAGCTGAAATTTGGTATATGGTGTTTTCATTGTACTAGCAAATAAAATTTCAAAAATGGACTAAATCGGGCAACTCCTTCTTGGTGTTGCCATATACAAATTTAGGATTTTTACGTATACTGTGAAAACGATCAGTCCAAGACATTTTTATTGTACTAAAAACTTCTTCATAATACGAAATCAAACTTGCACAGAAGGGTGACAATACGAAATTTCATAAGGGCATTCATCTAGGGTATCATAAGAATTGGTCTTAGACCAATTCTAGCTTTTTTACTTGTTATTATAATAATATAATACAATGTATATATTCTAAGTAGAGTATTGTATTTATTCTAATTTAGTTCAGTTTTTATATCTGCAAAACATGTGTATACATTTTCATGTTCAGTAACTGTACATTTGTTCTGTGTTGAATTCCATTAACATGTTCTACTATGATATAAGATCGATGCATCCTTTTTTTCGCATGTTAAAACCAACTCTCATAAATGCTTCAGCGGTTTCTACTGCCGTTTTATTTCTAAGGTTATGCTTAATTATTATTGAATTGAAATTGAAAATGCTTTTCCTGCTGCAGCATACGAAAATGGTAACACAAGCATATGCTAGGTTCGCGATATTTTAATATTTTCTTTCTTTAGCTGCGTTTGTTATTTTATATACATAAATCCAAAAATCCTCTACCATTTAAAACTGTTGAAAGCTAGGATTCTCTTTGAATGATGTTCCACTGACTTATGAGTTCGTCGATGTCATCACAAAATAAGTAAAAGTCTGTGTACATAATATATTCATCTTATTAAGTACATTATTATAATTATATATGCCAAAATTAATAATTAGTGTAACTAATACTATCAGATTAAATGATTGAATTCAAATCAAAAGAAAAAAAAAGAGGTAGAGTAAAATTACAAAGAAGAAAAGTCATGCAAGTGAAAAAGGATATTAAGCCTACTAAAACAAAGAATTATTTGCATAAACAAAACAATAAACAACATAATTATAAAAGTTTAAAGATTACATGCCCGGAGTAATATTCTAAAAATATGTTTTCCGCCCACTATGGACGTGTCAACTGAACAAGGAAAGAACCCTACATGACTCGTTTAGAAAATCTGGAAATCATAATATTGCGATGTCTTGCTGAACCCAGAAATTGTAGGCGATTATAGAGATAGCTAAGTTTGTGTGAGGTGATAGGGCCAAAGAGGAAAATCAATGCTCAGCGATGCAAGTATGTCTACAATGTACAGCGTAATTAGGATGTTCTGTGGGTGTAATATAATCATAGCGTCGCAGCCCATATACAGGGTGCGACAAAAAGATCTGACGATTTTCGTCGCCGGTGGGGATAGGCGCGTTGTAGTGCACACACGTGGATATTTTTAGTAGCCATGGAGTAGTGATCGGGTGAGCACCGTGCTTTTGTTGTCGAAGGATTTTTTAATAGTGACGATTCCTGCATTACTGCTCAGCGGCAGTTCCGTACGCGTTTTAATATGGGTCCTACAGGGAGGGTCCCAAATCGTAACACAGTTCTACTATGGGTGGGAACTTCAGAGCTAGCGGTTCAAATTTAAAACGGAAGTCGACAGGACGTCCCAGGTCAACCCGAATATCAATCGAGTTAATGAAGCTATGGAAGCCAGTCCAGATGTAAAAGAACTTCCTGATCCCTGAACTTCAGAGAAATCGTTTAGTGTGCAGGAGGCTGTGGTTCCAGCAGGATGGGGAAACTGCCCATACAGCCATTGAGATGATTGACTTTTTTAGAAGCAAATTTCGTAGCCGAATCATCTCGCATTTTGGGGACATTGCATGGCGAGCTCGCTCCCCAGACCTTAGCATTTGTGATTTTTTCATATGGGGGTTCCTTAAAGCAAAAGGTTACACAAACAAACCCCACACACTGGATGAACATAAAGAGCTAATAAGCCAAGAAATTACCAACCTGTCTCCTGCAATGTTGAAAAAGTTGTTCGACACCTTCAGTGGAAGACTGGAAGAATGCTTGGTCAAAGAAAGACATCATTTAAATGACGTTATCTTCAGATCTTAAACGGATGATATTGGTTGTTCTGATGCTATTTTCACTAATTTACATGAACACCCTTCTCAAGTAAGCAATAAAGCAATGTGTATGATTTTTAATGTTGTGTTGTTTTTATTTTGAAACCGTCAGATCTTTTTTCCGCGCCCGTTATACGCCGAAGACAGTCATTAAAAGCTACATCCATTTTACGTGCACTTATAGAGTCAAGTTTGGGATAAATAAAAGGCGCTTTCGGCAAGCACATTCCCAGTGAGACAAGTGAGATATTCTCAGTTGGCTCACTGAGACTGCAGTTTCGGTGAACTGTCTTACTTCCATATTGAGCTACAAAATTCGAACGCAACCACTGAGCAACTGAGACAAGTGAAACTGAATTTTCTTGTCTCAGATGACTCAGTTTCGTTATTTTGTGACTTTAATTACTAATTAAAGTTTAGTGAGCTATTTGAATAAACTATTAACACTTTCCTAAATTTATTACTATCCATTTTCTGTGGTCAAAATTATTTAATTGTCAAAATTTGCAAATCAGCTGATTGGTTTGAACTGAGACAACTGAGACGGTTGCTCAAAGTTTTGTCTCAGTTGTCTCACTGAGACAGTGCTTGCCGAAAGCCCCTAAAGTTTCCAAAGCAGAAGTGTGGCAAGAGGAGAACGTTGACTAGTCTTTCGCAAGTAGTGGATGGTATTATATCAGCTGACAACCACAAGATTCGCAAACCACAATAAATTTTCCTCAATTGTGCGCTTATATAATCTGAACACTTCAATTTCGAATTGACGAAAGACTCATAGCTTTATTTACATATGGTGGGATCACACTGGCGGAAGCTGAGCGGGGTTAAGGAACGGGTTGTATATTGCGATTGCTGAGCATTTCGTAGGACTTAACTTTAAATTCATTAACACGAGCCCACTCATATAAGTTTGCCAGATCCTCGTTAATGCAGTCCAAACATTTCTCCGCAATAGCTGTTCTTTCGTAAATGTTTTAAAAACATAATATCAAATTAATATTTGTTTCAAATATCCACTTCTTGAAGCTCAACTCTGATCGGTAAAAA
This sequence comes from Dioctria linearis, assembly GCA_963930735.1. Lineage (NCBI taxonomy): Eukaryota > Metazoa > Arthropoda > Insecta > Diptera > Asilidae > Dioctria > Dioctria linearis. The sequence continues at coordinate 22,429,310 of OZ005743.1, read as the reverse complement.
TCCCCAATTTTCTCCCTATGGTATAAATTTACCCCCACAGAAAGTATAAAATAACCCTCCCCCGGAGTCCCCCTGTGAAGAGCAAAAATCCACCATTTTGGAGTAAAATCCCCTAACCGGGCATCACTGACAATTTTTTATAAATTGATATTCATTTTCTACTTACCATGTGCAAACGCAGTATTCTTTACCCATGTAGAGTTGTTTCACTTCACTGCAGCATTGTTAATTTAATCTTCTGATGTATTTTTCTTTAGTTCGACAAAAAGAAAGTTGCCATATGCGAATATGTGCAGCCATGTGCAGTTGTTGCTGGGTGGCTCGTTTCACTATAGAGTTGTTACAATCTAGACTTCTGGTACATTTTTTCTATAGATGGGTATAACATGTGTTGGCATGCACGTTTTTGTTGGCTTTGCTAAAATCAAGATTCTTATGAATCCTGAACAGTAACAGTTGGGGCATGGCCACAACAGCGCACCGCACCAAGCATCGCACATCGCATCGCCTGGAGAGCTTGGTGTGCGATGATAAAATTTATCCCTTATCTCAAATAGAAATGGCCACACAACATATGGTCAACATTTTATTCACATTAGTCTATATTTGTTGTACGAAAAAAGCAGACGAATTTTGCAACTAAGCCACCCTCAAGTTTGTCAAAGCTTGAGTTTGAGGGAACATCTTAGCCGTTTTGATTTGCATGGTCTAGTATATTTATGGTATGCAGATTGTCGGGATAATGATAGATTTCATATTAGTGTTCGATAAATCTTGCATGGCATGTCGGAAAAAGACTTATGTGTGGTGGAGCATAATGACCAGTTTTTTTCGAGCATAATGACTAACTTTTTACGGGGCATAATGACGAGCTTTTTATCGTTGCATAATGACGAGCTTTTTATGGGGTATAATCATTTTACAATTTTCTCATTCTGGTAGCTCAGTGAAGAGCGCATTCAAAAGACAACATTTTACATTAGAAGAAATTTCTTTGTCAAGGAAAATTACTCACACAATTAGTGTGTTTAGCATTTTACAAACTGTGTATTTTACGAATGTTTGTAGCTCAAAAACTGAGAAATCGGTATTTTGTAAAATGAATATTTTTTCGAGTTCTATTTATACAAAAGAAATTTTGGAATGTCAACCTATTTATCGTAAAGCTTCCTAAATCCAGGAATTGCTTTAAAGATAAAATATCAGATATTTTCAGTTTCCATTTTTCGAATTCGAAACTCGAGGTGTTTCCTCATTTCAGAATGTATAATTTTATTGTTAAAACCATACTGCTGCAAGGCTCATTATGGATATTAATTAATAATAATATATTTTGATCTCCAGTGCTTTAGAGTACAAACGGAGAAACAGTTAAAACCAGGCGATCTGGTTGGTCATTTAAGTATCTTAAAAAAGATATGCTTCGAGCAAGTGACGACAATATCTGATATAATCACACCCAGAGTGGATTTTGTATGATCATTCCAAGAGGTTCTTGGGAACCGACAACAATGGCGCTCCACTAAACCGTCCTTCCAACAAGGATCGATGGTGTGGTATACAGACGGCTCAAAAACAAACAGCGGGGTCGGATTGGGTGTATACGACCCCAAATGCCATATATCAAAGGCTCTAGGCTCTACCCCTACCGTATTTCAAGCCGAGGTATTGGCCATAGAAGAATGTGCCAATACCTGCTTGAAAAGAGCCATAAATGGCTCAACCATTAATATTCTCTCGGACAGTCAAGCTGTCCTCAAGGCGGCCTTAAATTCCTACACTGTCAAGTCAGGTATAGTCTGGGAATATCTACAAACCCGCAAAAATCTATCAAGGAGAAACAAAGTTATCCTCATGTGGATACCTGGAAATGAGGGCCACAAAGGCAATGAAATTGCGGATTGCCTAGCCAAAAGAAGGAGCGGAAACTCAGCATGTCGGACTGGAGCCATTTTGTGGCACTTCAAACCAGAGCCATTTTGTGGTACTTCAAAGTGTTACCTCAGATCTACCCTAAATAACTGGGAGAATAAACCAAAATCCCTGTATTGGGAAAGGCTACAAGGACTTCGTCAGGTAAAAAAGTTTATCGACACCTCTGGCGGAAAAACAAAAGAACTCCTACTCCTTAGAAGAACAGAGCTCAAAATGATCACTGAGCTCTTCTCAGGCCAGTGCAACTTGAGGTATCACCTAAACAAGCTGGGTTTGGCTGAGACTTCATCCTGCCGCTTCTGTCCAGTAACGCACCCAGGATTTGGCTTTGGGGAGGGACCATGCGTGTCCCAAGTCCTAAAGAGTCGGAAAAATAGGGCTCTAAAGTCGCGTACTGCACCCATCTGAGCACTTAAGGACTGCTATTGTAAATTAAAAGGTTTTATTTTATTTTTTTGGACTTTGTAATAATGTACAGACCACATTTTATACGTAATTTGTAAATTATGTTCAGAAAACTGACATTCTAGAGGGGGACCGGTCCCGTTCGTCCCCCCCGCTCGTTGCGCCCCTGCTTCTGTCACTAAAAAAGTTGAAAATAATTTCTCCCTCCACTTAATGAATTTTCAAGGTATTCAACGAAAGCAAGATCTGGGGCCGGATTCTGCAATTATGAGTTTACGCGTGCACATAAAATTTTGTGTACACGAACCTATTCCGATTCCGCGAAAATAGAAAGGAGTTTTACTGTCAAAATTTTGTACACTTTAACTGATATTTTCTCCAGGCCATTTTGGTCGTGAATCTTGAAGAGGTACCTGGTTATATTATTTATTTTACCTTTTTCTAAGCCGTATTCGCCTTAATACTAGTGAATTCATGTAACTCATTTCTATAACTGAACTTAACTTCTTCTAAAAACTATTTTCTCACTCAAACAACATTCAGCACAGAAAAATTTTCTTTCAGCCCTTAAGCGTACACTTTCCCTCACATTGAGTTTTTTAAAGGGTATGCACTGGCAAAGTTTTCAAAGTTGCGGAATCTAGCCCATGGGCAGTTTAAGTTTTAACACTACAGTGAATAACAATGAAATTTGGAACTCCTGAAGTTTATCAAAATACTCAATTAAATTACTTTGCTTTGACTTTTCTTTGTATGTGTACGATAAAAATTTAAAAGTTTATACGAAAATGTAATATAATTTTAATATTTAATTAAATGGAAAACTCTAGCTAGTTTTTTTTTTTAAATTATTTGTTATATTTATTATTTTTCTTTTGTAGTCATAAATTATTCTCAAAAATTTTAAAGTTATACCACTAATGGCCAGTTTCACAGTCGAGTTTAAACCAAGGTTTAGTTTAAACCACCCTCCAACTTTAAACGTAGTTTAAACCAAATCGGGTTTCACAGTGCATTTGTTTAGTAACGTTGGTAGTACTGATTAAATTGTGAACTAAATTAGTTATCGCAACCATTGTGAAGCAATTTTACTATCAATCAATCTGTCAATCGGAAAAAGTATCAGAAATAAAAAAATAAAAATATGTAGTTATATTTGCTAATTTTAAATATGCCAACATTCAAAAAGGATGAAAATTTTAGCATAAGTGAAGTTGAGCTATTGCCTTCACTAATGCATAAAAAAATAGATTCGAAGACAAAGTGACAAAGATCTTTACATAAACGGAACCTAGCAAAAAAATCAACGTCGTCCCACTAATTAAAATGATTTGGCCGATTTCTAATTACTCTCAGTCATCGACAGAGTTGTAAATTTAACTCAAAAAAATCGCTAGAAATGTCTAAATCTAAATCCAGGATGAAATTATTTTCTTGATACAAAAAAAGCAATGCTACTGTCAAAATAAAATTATCGTGAGTTTAAACCCAGAGAGGGCACGGTCTAAACTCTAGTTTAAACCGGGGTTTAAGCCAAACTGTGAAACTCATTCGTCGAGTTTAAACTAAATATTTGGTTTAAACTCAGACTGTGAAACTGGCCATAAGGAATTTTCAGAACAAGCAAAATTTTTGCACGTTTTTGTGATCGAAAGCTCATAAAAGCCGGATATTTTGATGAGAAATAGTATATTGGGAAAATTATCATAGCCGTGGTAATCAATCTCAGATTCAGTTTTCCTGCAAATATTTTATATAATTTCATACATATATTAACCCTACGTACTTAGCATTCCCCGAAAATTTAATTTGCAAGAAATTGCTGTCCAGCGCAGGGAATTATGGTGTTTGAATGAAACGCAAGCGACTTTTATATAAAAAATACCATCAGTAAGACAAGCAAGAAGTGTATATAGTCTATTTAATGTGAGACTAAATTTTACTATGCTTACGGGATCAAAAACTTTATATTGTATAAATAAAAGAACTCCGGCGATATCTGAATTCTAAAGAAATTTTCATGCTGAAACGAAAAGCGAAAGCTATACAAATCGGTCCACAATTGATGGCAAGTGGTTATAGGGGCGATGGGGGCGATCGCCCCTAGAGCAAATATCTGGATCCGGCCTTGAAAGGAACTGTTTGTGCAAATGAACACGATCGTGAATGGTTGAAGATTTATGAATCCAATTTGAATGAAGTAGATATTACAAAAGTTATTAAGGTGAGTAATTATTTGGACTAGATTTTCTACGCTTACTGAATTTCAGGTCGATTGGTCCACAATAGTCTACGCTGGTATGCGTGAATGGTCTACTCATGTTGATTCTTGCTTTTGGCAAACTTCCCATTTGTTGGGTACATGTCAGGGCCTTTTGACGATGACATGTAATGCACCTATGTATAAAATGTCAAATAGTGTTCCGAGTGCCGAGAAGCCAGTATCTTTTCCGAAGTAATGTCAACAGTAACTGAACTCCATGTAAACACAAGCATTGGTAATGTTGTAGTATCAGTTGAGTTATAAGGGCCAGTTTTTGGTAATATTACGGTATGACGTTTATTAACATTTAGATCAGAGTTCTGAAGTCTTCCGCCGACACGTAACACACCTTGTTCGTCTAAAAATGGATTGAGGTTTAGCAAATTACTCTTACGATGAATTGGCTTCTTTTCGTTAAATCTAGCTATTTCTTGTGAGAATGAAATGTTTTGAAGAATTTTACCCAGGAGCATAAACTTTTTTCCAATTCTTCTGTGATAAGCCAATTGTATTGAATCACTTGTCCCTTTGCTCGGCGGATAAATCTGTAACAGTAAGCTGTGACTTTAATAAGTTTCGCCAATGTACAAAAAATTTCCAAATATTATAGGAAATCACATAACTCGGCAGTAAAAACACTTTTACAGTTTTCATAAGCTCTCGATTTGTATTAGGAATTTCTACAGAATTTGGCCATTCAGTTTTACTTCTACTCAGCCAGTTTGGTCTTGTTAACCATAAGCGATTCTCAACAATTTCATTGCCAAGTAGGCCTCTCAATGCGAGATCAGCAGGATTATGGTTTGAGGGCACATGATGTCATGGAACATTTCCCACAGTCTGAATAATTTCATTCGTCCTGTTAGAAACAAAGGTTGTCCATTTGTTAGGGTGACCTCAGATCCATGTTTAAACTATAGATGAGTCTGTCTGGCTGCTAATAGTGCCTCGCATAGCTCTAACCTAGGAATTGAAATTGTCTTTATGGGTGCTATTTTCGATTTAGTCTCTTTTGCTTGTCCTTTCTCATCAATAGTTTTTAAATATACGACCGCAGCGTAGGTTTGTTGAGAAGCGTCACTCTCACTGAATGCATGTAACTCACACTCCTTATTCAATAATAAGTTGTCTCAATCCATCGAGGAATTCGAAGATTTTGTACGATAAAAATATGAGCTTGATTTCTTCGCATCTGCCTTTTAATATTGTAGATAGTTGTACATGCCAATCTAATCCATGTAACCAAACAGATTGCATTAAAATTTTTGTTGATATTGTTAGGGGGATAAGCCAACCCAGACGATCATAGGTCTTCGCTATATCCGATAAAAGCTCTCTTTTTGTACTTGCGATAATGCGATAATCAAGGTTCAATTTGTAACTAATTGTATCTGTTGTTGGTTGCCAAGTTTTTCCGAGAGATTTCACTCCTTGGTCTAGATTTAGATCAAATATGTTAAGATGTTCACGATCTTCACTAGGAATAGCCCATGATTCTTGCATCATTGTCAAACCATTTTCTTAACTTGAATCCATCCACCTGATTGTAGTAATGCACTTAGTTGTTTCTGTTTTAAGATAGCATCATATGTATTGTTTTGTCTCCTGATAAGAGGTCATCGATATAAAATTCGTCAAAAAGGGATTTCGCTGCTATAGGATAGAACTCCTTCTCATCATTCGCCAACTAGTGAAGTATTCGAACTGCGAGGAAGGGAGCGCAAGTCACTCCGAAGGTCACTGTGCTGAGGCAATAATCTTTGAGTTCTTTACTTGGATCTTGTCTCCAGACAATTCTTTGATAATTGTTGTTGCTGTAATTTATTTTTACCTGGCGGTACATCTTTTCTATGTCCGCTATGAAAGCAAACTTATATCGTCGCCATCGAAGTAGAATAGCTATTAAATTATTTTGTATGCTTGGGCATGTCAGCAAAACAACATTTAATGAAAGTCCTCTATTACTTTTTCTGAACGCATCGAAGACCACACGTATTGTCATTTATTTTAACCTGGCGGTACATTTAACAACATTTAATGAAAGTCCTCTATTACTTTTTCTGAACGCATCGAAGACCACACGTATTGTCATTTATTTTAACCTGGCGGTACATTTAACAACATTTAATGAAAGTCCTCTATTACTTTTTCTGAACGCATCGAAGACCACACGTAGTTAGGTTGTAGTGCTTTCTTTAAATACCGCGTGATGCGAAAGATAGTAGCTATGATACGAGACATTTTCCTTTTCACAACTTTTGTAATTACTTTCAGTGGTTGTAACTTGATGCATATGTCCCAATTCCATGTACTCATTGAGGCATTTGTGATATTCTTTCTAAATGAAGAAGATTTGATACTACGTTAAATCGCGATGAACCTAGTGCATTTTTGTCCTCTTCATCAATAAATGGTAAGCGAACCATATATCGTCCGTCATTTAAGCGTGTATGGGTTTTCACAAAGTGATTTTCACAAGTTTCTTCCTGCTGTGTTAAAAGCTTATGTGTAGGAATTTCCTCTAATTCCCAAAACGGACGGTTGGCAACCTTTGGGAACGGAAGCCTAAAAACGAACTCCCAAGGATCGGGCTAACTGCCTTCAGGTACCCTTGATATTTTTCAAGAGTTTTTTACATTTTTGATTACTTTCTCATGACGTTCAAAAAACTATCATGAGAAAATGCAAAAATTTTCGATGCGGTACAATTGCATCAAGAAACTGTAATATAATATGCCTGTTATCGTTGTCTTAAAATATTAAGTTTAAGATGGGGCCAGAATAATTGTATATACGTACATGCAATTTGGAGGAATTTAAGAGTTGCATGTATGAACCATGTACATAAGAAGAGGACGAAAACACTATATGTAGCTAAGTATGCATATCTAGGAGTGGAATGTGTGTTTGATAATCAAATGCAATTTATGCTTAATTACATTTGCATGAAATAAAGAAAAATGAGACTTGATATGATTTAAACAATTGTTGCTTTCAGGGTCATATCCCCAATACATCAATATTGTATAGATCAATATACTCATGTTACAAGCCTTCCCCCCAATATTCAATGGCTAATGGTTGTGATTCGAGGCAATAGCCACCTGATTCCCAACCCACCCGCCCCCACCCATAGTTTTTGCTGCTATTATCTTTCCACAATTCATTAGTATTATTGAAAAATGAAATTATAGCATTTGGATAAATGAAAGTTTTCATAAATTTTCTGCACGCAATTTTCCTATAAGCAAATTGCTATTGAGAATGATGAAAGCAATACGAACCTGTAAAGCACACCAAGGCCGCATATATAGATCACAAATGGGAGGGGTTTTAACTAATAAGCTAATACCTGTGACACACAGCTAGTACAAATACCATAGTACATGCATGAACCATGTGTGTGTCGTTCAATTCCAGTATAATACAAAGTGAGTTAGTATAAATATTTGGGTTTTTTCCATGGTGTACGGAACTCTTTGAGGTAGTGACTTTTTGAGAAATCATAAATATATCTGACATTTTCTTCAAAAGAACCAATTACAAGTTTCAAAAGCTGTCAAATGAAACTATTATGCGATCTGTCACCTAGCATGGTAAGAGAATAATGGTATCCGAGCCATGGTACCTATACTAGCTGAGCGTCAACAGTATAATGCCCTCCAGAGACGAAAGAATAACTGAGAATTAATGTGAATTCAATAATCGGAATGACATTCCAATTAAATTGAAAGTTCCATTCATATATAAGTTCTACATTTAGATAACTAAGTTCACGGTAATTCTCAATTAATATTCTGTGGGTCTGAAGTGTGAGGCTTCCGAAATTTAAAAAGTTATGTTCGAAAACATGTTGTTGCAGAAATAAATTTATTTTTTCCATGGGAAAGTCCTTTACTCATTTCAATTTTAAGATTTCGATGAACGATTTTATTGACGGGGTCAAGAAAGCAATTTAAAAAATTATTAAAAAAAAGCACATTTTATTTTTTATGGCATTTTAGATATAACAATGTAATTACCTAAAATGCCCTAAAAAGTAAACTAATAGTTTAACCCATTTAAATAAAACCATGGGGGGGGTCATGGAAAATATTAGTTGTCATGTTATAATTAGTTACAACAAAAGTTGTTGTTTTAACGATGAAAAACAAATTAGCCTAAAGGCGGATTTACATTATGATGGCATGCATTTCTTTCAGATAGTGTGAGGGAGATAGCGTATTGAAATTTCAATGCTTCCAAAGCAATTACTACAATACTTCAAACAAACACTACACTCCCACTACTTTTTATGGGAAACTGTCAAACAGTCAAATTGTCAAAAATTTCTATTTGCAAATCATCTGAAATAAGTTTCGAAAAAGACCACTGCAACGAATCTATGGATGTTCTGCTTCCTGTTTCTAATCGAAGGACTACCTACGAAATAATTTGAATCCTTGCCGTAAAAAAATATTTAAAAACTTTCAATTTCACGATATTTAATTACAAATTAAAAAAGCATTTTTACTTTTTTTTATTTTGACAGATAATTTAAAAAATATTTTTTATAAAATTATAGTAAAACGTGTCGCCTTGACTACTGGCGTCAGTAACAAAGTTCCATCACTCTAAAAAACCTTTGTATGCTTGAGAACTTTTTATGGGAATAAATTTTTCCGCACACCAACATACTGACAAAACGAGATCTGAATAAAATTCAGAAGGCATTTGCTTCTTTCGTCACTTACAAATAAGTTTCCGTATAGGATGTACTATCTCCATCTTAATATCTGGAAAAATGCAGGCCATCATAATGTAAATCCTCCTTTAGGTTTAATGTATCGTTTCAAATGGAAACAAAATTTAAGGTGGTATATCAAAGCAAGCTACTATATCTACTGACGTATATATATGTATAGGTAGTATACATACTGTACTATTTATTTTCTTTCTCTATTTTGCATACCTTTTTCCTAAAGTTGCTTTACCTAAAAAAAAATATAAAATGACAAAGCCGCTACATATAAAGAATTGTTGGCTGCAACGAATTGGGGGGGGGGCGTGAACCCCTTATGCCAACCCCATAAATACGGCCTTGCAGCATACATAATTGGAAACACAATTGAAGCTTTTCAGCCAGCTTTATCGCCAGCTTTCTTCTAAAGCTGACTGAAAAAGCCGTATTTAACACAACTGACCTTTCTGACATTTGCAACTTTAACTTGTTTATCGGAAAACTTTTATTTTTTGCCTTCATTTTTTTTATTTTTTCCAATAAAAAACTATTCTCAAAACTTTCAACGCGTTTTTCTCGAAACACGGTTTTTCAAAATGGCACGCAGCATAACTCGAACAATTTTCATAGTTACGACTTGAAATTTTGACCAGACGTGAGCATTAATATTATCTAGAGAATGCCGTACGTGATTTTCAATAACTTTATTTGTTGATTTTTTATTAAGAAAAAACCTGCCGTTTTTTTCGTCAAAAATCAATTTTTTTTTTCAAACCCGCGCCAAAGCTACAGAAATTAATATTTCTAAAAGTCCTTACGGCATTCTCTAGCTACAAGCCACTAGATTAATGGAGTTTTTTTTTGTTTTGGTCTAGATTCAAATGTGCACCAGTGGTGCTGCGTGCCGCGGGGCCCTGCAAGCAAAACATGTCCCGGGAAGAAGGCTTCGGAGCCGCCATTTTGTTTTTTTTTCGCTATCCAAAAATTCATCCACAAGGTTCAATATGTGCTCGATAATACCCTTAAAAGGTTTTTTTCAAACACCTTTAATTTCGCGAGAAAAAAATTCGTGAAAGAACCGTTTTAGTTATAATATAAAAACTTTGTTGTTACTGAAAATGTACTCATCAGCTTAGTATTATGTAGGTATTCGAATAAATTGGCTGTCTATTTTAATGGGATTTCGAATCAGGATATTCTTTATTCCAGTTGAATTGGTTGTTAGTAAGATATTCTTGTTACAGTCGATGTCCACAATAAAAATCTGTATTCTAGCAGTCAACTAAATAAAGCAATTGTTTGAAAATAAATTACGAGGAGAAATAAAAATTACTATGCCCTGCCAAACTAGAAAAGAGAACGAGTCAAGTCAGATTTTGGTTTATGTGGACATGGGTTGCGTACGGCAACAAACTAAGAACGGCACTCAAATGCGAATGGCTACAATAATTGGTATAGTAAAAACAAACAGAAAAAAATAATTGTTTGTAAATTAATCCTATCCAATCAAAAATTTGTTGCCCACGTGTTCTCAGGTCAGACGTTCTTCGTCCCCCTACAAAATTATCAAAATCCCCTAAAATGTTAATTTTGTCTGAAAAGTTCCCCATAATAGTCTGGAGTAAAAATGAATTGAAATTTGTTCACAAAAATATATTCACATTCCTTTTTAGGATTCCGTACCCAAAGAGTAATAACGGGAACCCTATTACTAAGACTTCGCTGTCCGTCCATCACCAGGTTGTGTCTCACGAACCGTAATAGGTAGACAATTGAAATTTTCACAGACTGTGTTTTTCCATTGGCGATATAACAGCAAATAATAAAAAAAAAAAAAAAGTGGGCCCATATACGAGAAACGTGATTTTTTCGGCGTGTTTTTCCTCGTTTTATTCTCATTCATGATTATTATAATAAGAAGGCATTATTTTTTAAATGACAGCATTATTACTTTTTTTTTTAATGACAGCATTATTTTGCCAAATGACGTCTACTTTTATTTGAAAAAATAAATAATAAGGACATGTGTTAAATTTTGTACGACGGTACAGAACCCTTCGTACTAAGTTTGTCATTCCGTTCGTAACACCTCGAAATAATGATGGTAGAGCAAAATGGATTGGACACCCACGCAAAATATTAAAAGTTATTTTGATTTTTGCATGTCCGTCTGTCTGTCCGTCCGTCCGTCTGTGCGCACGATAACTCGAGAACGCGTATACTTAGAGCGCTGAAATTATATACACAGACTTTAAAAAAAAAAGTAAAATTAAGTTCGAAAATCAGACATCGGGAAACTCCTTCGTGGGGTTGCCATACAAAACTTTCGTTTTCCACTATATATTTGGACACTGCCTGAGAACGCATCGATATCGAGAGCTGAAATTTGGTATATGGTGTTTTCATTGTACTAGCAAATAAAATTTCAAAAATGGACTAAATCGGGCAACTCCTTCTTGGTGTTGCCATATACAAATTTAGGATTTTTACGTATACTGTGAAAACGATCAGTCCAAGACATTTTTATTGTACTAAAAACTTCTTCATAATACGAAATCAAACTTGCACAGAAGGGTGACAATACGAAATTTCATAAGGGCATTCATCTAGGGTATCATAAGAATTGGTCTTAGACCAATTCTAGCTTTTTTACTTGTTATTATAATAATATAATACAATGTATATATTCTAAGTAGAGTATTGTATTTAGTCTAATTTAGTTCAGTTTTTATATCTGCAAAACATGTGTATACATTTTCATGTTCAGTAACTGTACATTTGTTCTGTGTTGAATTCCATTAACATGTTCTACTATGATATAAGATCGATGCATCCTTTTTTTCGCATGTTAAAACCAACTCTCATAAATGCTTCAGCGGTTTCTACTGCCGTTTTATTTCTAAGGTTATGCTTAATTATTATTGAATTGAAATTGAAAATGCTTTTCCTGCTGCAGCATACGAAAATGGTAACACAAGCATATGCTAGGTTCGCGATATTTTAATATTTTCTTTCTTTAGCTGCGTTTGTTATTTTATATACATAAATCCAAAAATCCTCTACCATTTAAAACTGTTGAAAGCTAGGATTCTCTTTGAATGATGTTCCACTGACTTATGAGTTCGTCGATGTCATCACAAAATAAGTAAAAGTCTGTGTACATAATATATTCATCTTATTAAGTACATTATTATAATTATATATGCCAAAATTAATAATTAGTGTAACTAATACTATCAGATTAAATGATTGAATTCAAATCAAAAGAAAAAAAAAGAGGTAGAGTAAAATTACAAAGAAGAAAAGTCATGCAAGTGAAAAAGGATATTAAGCCTACTAAAACAAAGAATTATTTGCATAAACAAAACAATAAACAACATAATTATAAAAGTTTAAAGATTACATGCCCGGAGTAATATTCTAAAAATATGTTTTCCGCCCACTATGGACGTGTCAACTGAACAAGGAAAGAACCCTACATGACTCGTTTAGAAAATCTGGAAATCATAATATTGCGATGTCTTGCTGAACCCAGAAATTGTAGGCGATTATAGAGATAGCTAAGTTTGTGTGAGGTGATAGGGCCAAAGAGGAAAATCAATGCTCAGCGATGCAAGTATGTCTACAATGTACAGCGTAATTAGGATGTTCTGTGGGTGTAATATAATCATAGCGTCGCAGCCCATATACAGGGTGCGACAAAAAGATCTGACGATTTTCGTCGCCGGTGGGGATAGGCGCGTTGTAGTGCACACACGTGGATATTTTTAGTAGCCATGGAGTAGTGATCGGGTGAGCACCGTGCTTTTGTTGTCGAAGGATTTTTTAATAGTGACGATTCCTGCATTACTGCTCAGCGGCAGTTCCGTACGCGTTTTAATATGGGTCCTACAGGGAGGGTCCCAAATCGTAACACAGTTCTACTATGGGTGGGAACTTCAGAGCTAGCGGTTCAAATTTAAAACGGAAGTCGACAGGACGTCCCAGGTCAACCCGAATATCAATCGAGTTAATGAAGCTATGGAAGCCAGTCCAGATGTAAAAGAACTTCCTGATCCCTGAACTTCAGAGAAATCGTTTAGTGTGCAGGAGGCTGTGGTTCCAGCAGGATGGGGAAACTGCCCATACAGCCATTGAGATGATTGACTTTTTTAGAAGCAAATTTCGTAGCCGAATCATCTCGCATTTTGGGGACATTGCATGGCGAGCTCGCTCCCCAGACCTTAGCATTTGTGATTTTTTCATATGGGGGTTCCTTAAAGCAAAAGGTTACACAAACAAACCCCACACACTGGATGAACATAAAGAGCTAATAAGCCAAGAAATTACCAACCTGTCTCCTGCAATGTTGAAAAAGTTGTTCGACACCTTCAGTGGAAGACTGGAAGAATGCTTGGTCAAAGAAAGACATCATTTAAATGACGTTATCTTCAGATCTTAAACGGATGATATTGGTTGTTCTGATGCTATTTTCACTAATTTACATGAACACCCTTCTCAAGTAAGCAATAAAGCAATGTGTATGATTTTTAATGTTGTGTTGTTTTTATTTTGAAACCGTCAGATCTTTTTTCCGCGCCCGTTATACGCCGAAGACAGTCATTAAAAGCTACATCCATTTTACGTGCACTTATAGAGTCAAGTTTGGGATAAATAAAAGGCGCTTTCGGCAAGCACATTCCCAGTGAGACAAGTGAGATATTCTCAGTTGGCTCACTGAGACTGCAGTTTCGGTGAACTGTCTTACTTCCATATTGAGCTACAAAATTCGAACGCAACCACTGAGCAACTGAGACAAGTGAAACTGAATTTTCTTGTCTCAGATGACTCAGTTTCGTTATTTTGTGACTTTAATTACTAATTAAAGTTTAGTGAGCTATTTGAATAAACTATTAACACTTTCCTAAATTTATTACTATCCATTTTCTGTGGTCAAAATTATTTAATTGTCAAAATTTGCAAATCAGCTGATTGGTTTGAACTGAGACAACTGAGACGGTTGCTCAAAGTTTTGTCTCAGTTGTCTCACTGAGACAGTGCTTGCCGAAAGCCCCTAAAGTTTCCAAAGCAGAAGTGTGGCAAGAGGAGAACGTTAACTAGTCTTTCGCAAGTAGTGGATGGTATTATATCAGCTGACAACCACAAGATTCGCAAACCACAATAAATTTTCCTCAATTGTGCGCTTATATAATCTGAACACTTCAATTTCGAATTGACGAAAGACTCATAGCTTTATTTACATATGGTGGGATCACACTGGCGGAAGCTGAGCGGGGTTAAGGAACGGGTTGTATATTGCGATTGCTGAGCATTTCGTAGGACTTAACTTTAAATTCATTAACACGAGCCCACTCATATAAGTTTGCCAGATCCTCGTTAATGCAGTCCAAACATTTCTCCGCAATAGCTGTTCTTTCGTAAATGTTTTAAAAACATAATATCAAATTAATATTTGTTTCAAATATCCACTTCTTGAAGCTCAACTCTGATCGGTAAAAATCCCCAATTTTCTCCCTATGGTATAAATTTACCCCCACAGAAAGTATAAAATAACCCTCCCCCGGAGTCCCCCTGTGAAGAGCAAAAATCCACCATTTTGGAGTAAAATCCCCTAACCGGGCATCACTGACAATTTTTTATAAATTGATATTCATTTTCTACTTACCATGTGCAAACGCAGTATTCTTTACCCATGTAGAGTTGTTTCACTTCACTGCAGCATTGTTAATTTAATCTTCTGATGTATTTTTCTTTAGTTCGACAAAAAGAAAGTTGCCATATGCGAATATGTGCAGCCATGTGCAGTTGTTGCTGGGTGGCTCGTTTCACTATAGAGTTGTTACAATCTAGACTTCTGGTACATTTTTTCTATAGATGGGTATAACATGTGTTGGCATGCACGTTTTTGTTGGCTTTGCTAAAATCAAGATTCTTATGAATCCTGAACAGTAACAGTTGGGGCATGGCCACAACAGCGCACCGCACCAAGCATCGCACATCGCATCGCCTGGAGAGCTTGGTGTGCGATGATAAAATTTATCCCTTATCTCAAATAGAAATGGCCACACAACATATGGTCAACATTTTATTCACATTAGTCTATATTTGTTGTACGAAAAAAGCAGACGAATTTTGCAACTAAGCCACCCTCAAGTTTGTCAAAGCTTGAGTTTGAGGGAACATCTTAGCCGTTTTGATTTGCATGGTCTAGTATATTTATGGTATGCAGATTGTCGGGATAATGATAGATTTCATATTAGTGTTCGATAAATCTTGCATGGCATGTCGGAAAAAGACTTATGTGTGGTGGAGCATAATGACCAGTTTTTTTCGAGCATAATGACTAACTTTTTACGGGGCATAATGACGAGCTTTTTATCGTTGCATAATGACGAGCTTTTTATGGGGTATAATCATTTTACAATTTTCTCATTCTGGTAGCTCAGTGAAGAGCGCATTCAAAAGACAACATTTTACATTAGAAGAAATTTCTTTGTCAAGGAAAATTACTCACACAATTAGTGTGTTTAGCATTTTACAAACTGTGTATTTTACGAATGTTTGTAGCTCAAAAACTGAGAAATCGGTATTTTGTAAAATGAATATTTTTTCGAGTTCTATTTATACAAAAGAAATTTTGGAATGTCAACCTATTTATCGTAAAGCTTCCTAAATCCAGGAATTGCTTTAAAGATAAAATATCAGATATTTTCAGTTTCCATTTTTCGAATTCGAAACTCGAGGTGTTTCCTCATTTCAGAATGTATAATTTTATTGTTAAAACCATACTGCTGCAAGGCTCATTATGGATATTAATTAATAATAATATATTTTGATCTCCAGTGCTTTAGAGTACAAACGGAGAAACAGTTAAAACCAGGCGATCTGGTTGGTCATTTAAGTATCTTAAAAAAGATATGCTTCGAGCAAGTGACGACAATATCTGATATAATCACACCCAGAGTGGATTTTGTATGATCATTCCAAGAGGTTCTTGGGAACCGACAACAATGGCGCTCCACTAAACCGTCCTTCCAACAAGGATCGATGGTGTGGTATACAGACGGCTCAAAAACAAACAGCGGGGTCGGATTGGGTGTATACGACCCCAAATGCCATATATCAAAGGCTCTAGGCTCTACCCCTACCGTATTCCAAGCCGAGGTATTGGCCATAGAAGAATGTGCCAATACCTGCTTGAAAAGAGCCATAAATGGCTCAACCATTAATATTCTCTCGGACAGTCAAGCTGTCCTCAAGGCGGCCTTAAATTCCTACACTGTCAAGTCAGGTATAGTCTGGGAATATCTACAAACCCGCAAAAATCTATCAAGGAGAAACAAAGTTATCCTCATGTGGATACCTGGAAATGAGGGCCACAAAGGCAATGAAATTGCGGATTGCCTAGCCAAAAGAAGGAGCGGAAACTCAGCATGTCGGACTGGAGCCATTTTGTGGCACTTCAAACCAGAGCCATTTTGTGGTACTTCAAAGTGTTACCTCAGATCTACCCTAAATAACTGGGAGAATAAACCAAAATCCCTGTATTGGGAAAGGCTACAAGGACTTCGTCAGGTAAAAAAGTTTATCGACACCTCTGGCGGAAAAACAAAAGAACTCCTACTCCTTAGAAGAACAGAGCTCAAAATGATCACTGAGCTCTTCTCAGGCCAGTGCAACTTGAGGTATCACCTAAACAAGCTGGGTTTGGCTGAGACTTCATCCTGCCGCTTCTGTCCAGTAACGCACCCAGGATTTGGCTTTGGGGAGGGACCATGCGTGTCCCAAGTCCTAAAGAGTCGGAAAAATAGGGCTCTAAAGTCGCGTACTGCACCCATCTGAGCACTTAAGGACTGCTATTGTAAATTAAAAGGTTTTATTTTATTTTTTTGGACTTTGTAATAATGTACAGACCACATTTTATACGTAATTTGTAAATTATGTTCAGAAAACTGACATTCTAGAGGGGGACCGGTCCCGTTCGTCCCCCCCGCTCGTTGCGCCCCTGCTTCTGTCACGATGCTCACGAAACCTCGGAGCACTTGCTCTGTAACTGCGAAGCATTGGCCTGCCGGAGATTACTCCACCTTGAACATGCTTTTCCTCCACCAAGTTACGTATGGAACCTCAAGCCCAGAATGGTTCTAGACTTTATTAACAGTCTAAACCTATAAGTGGAGCAAATTCAGCGAGGACTCACAACAGATTTTTCAGGTCGCAGTGATTGCGAGGCTAACGCCTATACACCCCTTCACAAATCTAATCTAATCTAATATATTTTGATCAAAAAAGGTATTATTTCACATATTAATTATAATTCGATATTATGCCCCGAGTCCCATATGTGGGGCATCGTGACGAGCTGATCAACGCTATACTTAGGGCAACAGCTCACTTCATAAGGATGCTAGATGGTAATTATCTATTCATATTACGTCCCTGATTGATCCTACTTGATATTAGTATATTTAAAGTTTCAAGAAATTGATTCATTGATTAATGAATAATCTAGAGGTAAATTGTTCGTCATTAAGCCCGGGCTCCGGGCTCCCCTATGTTCTACGATTTAATGTAGGCTATAAAACGAAATGATAGCTTTGGTGAAATAGGTATATGAAATAAAGTGAAACACGTTAGTTCACTTTTTTTTACTTTTCATTTAAATTGAATAATTTACTCCTTTTTAATAATGTTTGCTTTGGATTTTACCTGCACAGGCGTCGTTCTAGCAATTTACTCAGCTAGTCTTAAAAATCAGGGAACTTGATTTATATTATTATGACCGTGGATCTTGTTGGTTTTTCAAAACATAATATTTCAAATATAATTCACAAGCCTTTTCCTTTATTTAACTGTATTGTTTACTTTTATAACATTTTCACAAACAATTATCAATCAACTCTACTTTAATTATCATTAGTAATGTACTTCAATTTATCATAATCGAGGCCCTTCTTCTATTTATTTCACATGTATTCACTGCACTGCCTAAGATAAGACTCACCTCCTGGCGGTGACAAGCGCCGTATTTATACTCTACAAATTGTCCTAGAGCCTTCAGTATATTCCGTTCTCGAAACGTCGATACTCCAAACCTAAAGTTGTTTATGTTCGTACTTCATACATGTCGTTTGTCTTTTCTGTGATACGATTCTCCGAAAGTATGTAGATGGTCCTTGTTCGTAACGTAACAAAATTTAGAAATTAGAAATATTGCTTTTTTCTCTACATTAGTATTTTGAAATTTGATGGAATGTACGTATTGATACACTCAAAATTCGAATGGGGTTCATTACTTCTAATCTAAACACTACTCTGGTCTATGAGCAACAAGGTGAAGTATTAGAACTGACCATTCTAGGCTCTTAGTGTAGATGAGTGAAAACTGTTTCAATGGCAGTCAGCCTAATCGTTCAACAAACTTTTATGTTTGATGAAATTTTTAGAAATTTTTTAAATCGTGTATAAACTACATATTTTCCGTGATGCTTTTATTTTCATATTTTTACTATCTCTGTCGAAGTGCAACTCAAGATTCAATATTCAGCAATCTTAGTGTTTTATTGAGGTCTGATTCCTGTACTATTACCAGTTATTGCTACACTTGCACCTGTATTAAATAACTTTCCGATTATCTAGAATAATTCTGACTTTACGTTAAAAATATATTTTTATGTCACGCATATTTGATTTTGACCTTGAAATTGAATCAAAAATAGGTTTACACAATTATTGACCAATTCCCTCGTTTCGTCGATTTCCATATGAAAATTCTGATATTTCACGTATGTTTGAATACTATAGTTGAGTCGAAATCGGTCTTAGAGCAATTATGACTTTATTCATAGACTTTTAATAAAATTTTGTTGAATTAATATGTACAAGCTTATTGTGCTTATTTTTGCTGATAAAAGCTTTTTTCGATGAATGCTGTATGAAAATTTATCATGCTACAATTAAAACGACTTGAGTTGAAATTCAACACTTGTATTTCTCCCCCAAGTCATTTTATGGAAATATAGTTTTGCTTCTAATGTAAAGGAATTGCTGATGGAATTTCTTTGTCTATTTCGAAGATAATGCATGATTAGCTTATATACTAAAATTAATTAATTAATTATATTTATTTATTTACCCGTTTTTGGGGCTTTTATGTATGTAAGATTTTTTAAAAAAGTGTAAGTGCATGATATCCGTTTTTGCCAATATTTTAAGTTCTCGAACTATAGAATGTTTCAAATTGTCAGTAAAAGTAGGCTATACAATTTTTTTCTTAAAATGTTATACTTGTTCAAAAGGCATTTTTGAATTCTTTGCCACAATAGCAAAAGTGAAAAAAAAATGTCATTTGTTATTCTATCTCACAATCCCATTTGAATTTGGGTGACAAGTTTCAAGTCTTGATTTTGACTTATTAATAGGTTCCAAATAGCGAAATTGAGTGACTCGAAGAAAACAAATGAAATATAGAACAAATAAAAGAAACGAAAAAATTAAAAATTAAAATTATTTAAAAAAATGTTAAATATGAGATTTACTCAAAACGAATTGAACCTATGTAAGCTCGCAGTAATATGAAAAAAAACATGTAAGAGAAAATAAGCGTTTCGTATCGGCAGAAACCTTATACTCTTTAGTACGGCTTGATCTCATTTCATAACATTTTCGAATTTGTATAATTACGGCAATTTTAGGTATTTGTGGTTTAGTTTTTTTTTTTTAGAAAAGACACGTTTATTTTCCTGAATTTCTTGACATAATCGTGACATTTTATTGACGGTGATTCCCACGTTTAAAATATCTAGTAGAGCTAAAATTGGGTGTATTTTAGCTATACCAGATATTTAAAAAAAAAAAAAAACTGTGAAGAACCACCTGCATGAAAATTTTACGATTATCTCAACAAACTCAGGAAAATAAACGTGTCTTTTCTAAACAAAAAATCAATTTGCATTCCTCTTACTCTTTAATTACCAGAAAAAAGGATTTTGTTTACTCAAAACGGATTCTAAAGGAAACGATGTTACTTGGCTATACAAGATTTTTTCAACTGTTTTTTTTTTAATTTATTTATTGGTAGGTATCGAACATTATCAAAAAAAAATCAATTCTATTATTGTATAGTGTAAAGCTATGAAAGAATAATATCTTTCAACTTAACTTCTAGTCACTCCAAACAGATAATGTTACATGCCTTAACCATGCATTGTAGAGCCATGATCACAGACAAGAAAAAATAAACGGAAATCACAACGATAAACAAAAAGAAAAACCAAACAAACAAAATTTGCTCGACCTTAAGAGGAATTTGCAACACACGCAAATTTCGCTTCGCAAGCAAAAACGTTCAATTATGAAAACATAAATGTATCTGAGGTCATCGCTCTACCAAACCAATAAGAAGTGATTCATTATGAAGTTCAGTGATCAGGATTGTTGACATTGCAACTATGATCAATGAATTTGATTATTGCTTCAATTGTTGCAATTCTGCAATAACTCCCCCTTCAGAATTATTAGACACATTGTTTAGTATGTAAGAAAATTGTATTAATAACCAGTGCCTGATCAATAAGAATTAGAATTAATTCGACTATCGAAAGGTGTCTTTTACTTCTCATAATAAAATCGGCATACTCTGCCATCCTACTGTAACAGCGGCATACTCTACCTCAGAACATAATAAGCATCGGCATACTCTGCCATCCTATCTCTAAAGCGGCATATTCTGCCTTAATAGAAACATAGCGGCTTCTCAAGCCATCAAAAGTAAGAGTTCGGCAGCCCTCTGCCTATTTTGAAATTCAAATCAAAGTTCGTTTACTATATTTGATTAATCATGGACAGCATTTCACGACTCCCTGAAACAAACTTTACATGGCGACCCTGCAAATCGGACCAACGACAGAGCATCTAGAGGATCCAACAATTAGAAAGAGAACAGCACCTAGATGCCTCACAACTCCAAAACAACAAATAATCATACAAAAACCGAATGCTGGAAAAATACGGAAGAACTTTGGCAATCTGTCAAGCAAAAAATCAACTTGGAAGCACCAATTATTTATCGAAAGAGAACACACATAGAGGAAACAGAAACACCTCCAGAAGAACAAACAAAATCGAAAACAATAGTGACAAAAATCGAAAAAAATTTCCATAGAAGAAGGCATCCAAGAAAATCCAGAAGCAGGACCCAAACCGATTACAATTTGCGAATACAGACAGAGATCACAACAGGACAAACAGCCAAGAGAGGAATATACAGTACAAAAACACACAAAAAAGAAAAGAGGCGGCGTAGCTGTAAGACTTAGGCAGCAAATCGCAGAGCTGTATAGGGTGATCCCCATAACATCAGACAAGAATCTAAAGAAACAGCTAATACAGAAACTTAACGGATTAAGATGGGAAAACCACAATCGAAAGAGATAATAATAGCACAGAATGCAGCAGCAGCATCAGGAACGATACCGCAATCTATAACCATTCACGACCTTCTGCATGTACCAACAGCCGTGACTATTTTAGTAATGATCATCCTTCTAGCTATCACGTTTTACTTAGGGAAAAAGTTTGTACAGAAATTAATTAATAAAAGTGTCGCTAGAAATGTAAACAAGCTTGCTGAAATTTAGAAATCTTATCCATTTATTATAAATTTTTATGTAATTTAATTAATAATAACAATATTATTTTTTGGGACTCTATAAATAGATAATCACTAAGTTAATTTCTTTTAATATTCTATAACACTTTAATCATAACTACAAATAAATACATGGAAAATTGCGAGAGACTTTTAACTGAGATACAGAAATTGCTAGAGACATTTACAAAGAATCAGCAAAGAACATTTTCAAGCAGGAATTTATTAAAAAAACAAGCTGCAGCCAAGCAAATCAAAAAGGAATTTGATGTGAATACATGCACAAGTAAAGGAAAGCAATCAGAAGACTTGCAGAATAAATTTAACACAAAGTTCGTAGAACTGAAGTGATTTTATAAGAAACAACCAAAACGATTTTGGATAACACAGAAGATTCAGAACTTGATGAATCAGATCTAAAGAACCAGAAAATAAAATAAGAAAAATGGGCTCGAGCAAATTTGACCTAGCTGTAGCAATTCAAATATTGCCAGAATTTGGAGGCAATATAAAAGATTTGTCAGATTTTATAAGCTTAGTAGAGATGTACGAAAAAACACTAAAAAACGAAGAACAGCCACAGCTAATAGAATTCGTATGGCTAGCACGCCTGAGTGAAAAAGTAAGAAATAAATTGTCTGCAGTTGCTAAACCAACAACACTAAAAGACCTAAAGACAGCCTTGACAGAGGCTTTCAAGACAAGAAACACCACACAAAACTTACAACAAAAACTAGCAAATTGCAAACAGAATGGAATGAAAGTTCAAGATTTCTCAGACAGGATATTGGAAATAATTGCAGAGCTAAACAAAGTGCAGATAACGAAATAGGAGAAGAACACAGGGAAGTGATCTGCAAACTAAATAACAAAGTTGGGGCTGAGTACGTTTCAGAGTGGACTAAATGATAACCTCAAACCAACAATTGTGACATCACAGCCAAAAACATTAATAGATGCCATAAGCCTCGCAAATCAAGTCGAGCAACCCTTATCAAATGAATCAAGAATACCCAATATCAACAGAAATCAATACAGTCAACAAAATAGACACCGCAATAATTATAATAATTCCAGAAACCATAATTACAGAAACAACAATGGCAATAGTTACCAGAAAAACTACCAAAATAGAACAAATAACAGGGTCCAACTAAACAACCAAAACAGGAACAACGGTTGGCAGAAGCAGAGAACTTGGAACAATAACAAAAATCATCACAATAGTAGTGGAAGAAATTTCTATAGAAACTCCCAACAAAACCAAAGAAGAAGTGTAAATTTTCGGCAGGAAACGAGCAATGCGCAAAGTCCAAAGTCCAGGAGAAGATCAGCACAGAATAGAGTAATTCAAAATTCAAAAATTTACAACATCAGAAGTTGCACTACGAATTACGTAACGCTGATGGACAAATTCGTAAAAGTAAAATTAAACTTCCTCATTAACTCAGGAGCAGACATCTCTATCTGTAAAGTAAATTTATTAAATCAGGCAATCGACACAAATGAACAATGCAAGATGACGGGAATAACGAATAATGAGGCATATTCCTTCGGCACAGCGAAGTTACAGTTAACGTATGAAGGCAATGACATAGAACATACATTTCACATAGTGGATACACAAACACCAATTACCAGACATGGGATAATAGGAAGAGATTTTCTAATGAAATACCGGTGTAAACTTGATTATGAAACTTGCACGATAACTGTAACAACAAACACTGAAGAACTGACTATACCAATGGCAAACAAATATGAAAATGAAATAGAAATACCAGCGAGAACTGCGATTATTCAAGCAATAACACTCGACGTCGATGAAGATAGCGTAAGCTGCGGTGAAGAATTAATAACAGGTGTCTTCTTAAGTAACACAATCATACCAAAGCATGGAGTACAACATATAAAACTGCTAAATTCAAATAACCATACAGTGACTTTGAAAGCATTCGCACCAAGGGTACATGTGCTGAAAGAATATATGATAATGAGAATACCAAAAAGAGATAACACAGAACAACGATTTCAAAAACTCTTGCAAGAATTCAAATTAGAAAGGTTAGATGAGAACGCTAAAGGTTCAATTAAAGAAATATGTAGAAAATATCAGGAAGTATTTCACACAGAAGACGAGAGGTTATCAACAAATACAACAGATACTCACCACTCCTCATAGTACCAAATGGAGACTAGTTGTGGACTTCAGGCAGTTAAATGAAAAAGTAATAAATGATAAATATCCTCTAACAAGGTTAGAAGACATCCTAGATAGACTAGGAAGAGCGAAATACTTCTCAACACTCGATATGACAAATTCTTTCCATCAAATAGCGCTCGAAGATGATTCAAGAAAATTAACAGCATTTTCAACCAATCAGGGGCACTATCAATTTAAAAGATTACCCTTCGGACTAAAGATATCAACGAACAGCTTTCAAAGAATGCTCTCTATTGCACTAAGAGGCCTAGATGACGGCGCATTTTTATACGTCGATGATATTATAATACATGGCTGCAGTCTTAAACACCACAATCAAAATCTAGAAAGAGTACTAAAAAGACTTCAAAAATACAATTTAAAGCTTAATCCAAGCAAGTGCAACTTTTTGAAACCTGAAGTACTATATCTATTCCATTTAATTACAAAAAATGGAGTCAAAACCGATCCCAGTAAACATGAAGTAATACGAACGTATCCAGCACCACAGAACGTGGATGACGTGCGACGATTTGTAGCTTTCTGCAACTACTACAGACGTTTTATATCGAATTTTGCAGAAATAGCTCGACCACTCAATGCACTCCTAAAGAAAAACAAGATGTTTCTTTGGACAGATGCTTGAAGCAGTTCTTTCGCAAGGCGAAATTGGACAAGATTTGCCAATATCATATGCCAGTAAGACATTAAATAAGCACGAGTTTAACAAATCAATTGTCGAGAAAGAATTGCTTGGTATTCACTGGGGAATACATTGTTTTAGACCCTATCTCTATGGCAGTCGTCACTATTCCAAGATTATTAAGTGCCATTAAACATTCCTTCGTTGTGTCGTGAAGTTTCTTTACTGCTGTGGCTAATTCTGAGATTCTGACACTATGGTTGACTGGGTTACTAATCTGTCCAGGAGAGCTGTCGTTAACAGCCTCTTCTTATTGTAGCGCTGATTTAATATTTCCCATGCGGCTACATAATTTTCTTCGGACACTGATAAATGTCTAATCAGTAATTCAGCCCCGTCAGTTATGTTCGTTTTAAGAAACCACATTTTTTGATAATTCCCAATAGGTTGCTCATGCACCATTTGTGTAAACAGATCATGGAACTGTGTCCATTTCAAATACCCTCCATCGAATTTTGGTAGTGCTATCTCGGGTAGCTTCATTTGCGGTGTGGATATTATGCTGCTTTGATTGGCACTCTCCATTGAGAGTTCATCGGATTTTTTTAATAACCGAATGGTGATATCTTGCGTAAAATCCTCTAATTTGCAATACCCTTCATCACTGTATGAAGTCATATCTTCGGCTGTCTCCCAAATTTGTTCGTTGATTGCCTTTATTTGCGACCAATACTCGTTGATTGCATTGATTTTGACTATGCAATACTGCTTACTCTGTCCTTCAAGATTAATGTTTGAAAGTACTCGCTTCAACAGTGTCCTAATTCCCTTCTGTCGTCTACGTAAGCCATCTACCGCATTTGGTTGTTCCGAGGATACTTGAGATGGGCTTGAAATGAATTGCTTGGCTTTTGGCTTGGGTGGGTTTTCTTTCATTCCCTGAGCCATATTTTCTGATGCAGTCTTATCTTGAAGATTGTCCATGATCTCCAACCTGTACGCCTCATATATGTTCTTTATTTTGTCATAATAAATATGTTTGTAGTGTGCTTGATCGAGCTGACTACTGTACTTGTCACGTATGCTGCTATCGACGACATCGAATGCTTCCCACTCTTTGTCCATTTGTTCCAATCTTCTCTCTAGGAAGGTAAGGTTTCTCTCCTGCTGGGTTTTTGATCTATAATCGTTGATAAGCCTCTGGATTTCTGCTCCAGTCTGTTCCTGTTGATATACCAACTGCTCCATTAGTATGATTCGTCTTCTGATCACGTCGGGGTCACCAAGTTCCTTTACTAGACCGCTGGTTCTTCCGTCGAATGTGTAAAGGTACTTAACCTTTGCACTGAAGTTGCCTGTAGGTACTAAACCAACAAACTAATTACTAAGAACCGATAAATTATATGATCAAGGTACTTAACTTGTATCACGAGCTTGTTTGTAGGTACTTAACCAACAAACTAATTATTGTCGATGATAATATAATTAAAAGACTTGCTTCCACTAATAAAATTCAAAGACTGAACTCTTTATTCTAAAACGCAAAAAAATTTATACAAAAAATGTGCTGCAACTTACTTACTAAATTCACAGTAACAAAAATTGCTTACGCGTTGTGAAATTTATATTTTACACCTAAAGTTTTCGTATGTACGATAATTTCAGTTCTCATAGAATGTTTTCATTCTTCGCCACTTAAGCGAAGCGGTGTAATATGTCGTCTGAAGACGTAATCTGAGTAGGTATGCACATTCTGTGAGAACGGAAATTATTGTCCCTATTTGTTGACTGAAGAATTTGTCGATGTGCATTTATAGCGTAATTTATAATTTTTCGAGAAATTATAAATTACGAACGTTAGATCAATGCTTGATTTAACACTCCAAAAGATCACTTTTTGAATTACCCTTTATTTTACTCCAACGAGTTAATCTTAGAATTAAACTAGAACTGGGAATTGTTATAAATGCTAGGTAATAAACCGGATCCAAAGTAAAACGCCGCTAACCTCTACCGAAATACGTACTACTGTAATCATGACTGATTTAATAATGATTATTAATCTGATTGCAAATATAGTTTATTACGCCCAACACTGGACTTATGCGACCATCCTACTGAAAAACCCAGATTACCATTATTCCATTCAGTTAACAATTTTTTTATTATACCCGAGATCAATTAAATGCAATGAATAGGTAACAGGAAACTAATCAATCATATCCACTGGTATTCCTCAATAGGTGAACAGCATTTGTGATGTAAATCATCATTTCGTGACTATCCCAATTATATTCACTAACTGTGGTAGTAGATTTATTAAAATGAAAATTAATGTACCTTTTACAAGTGATCTTGCGGGTGAGTCGCAAATAAAACAGCACATATTTGCATTGAGTCTGTTAATGAGAACTCTGTTTGTCATTATATCCTTTAATACATCTAAAATTTCTTAGAAAATTTTCCACAATCGGTATTTTATTTTTCATAATTGGTAATAATGATTTCAGGGCAATATATCTTATGTTATAACTTAGTGGCCATAATTTTAACTTTTCGCTCAAATCAATTTTCTTTTCAATTGCATTCGAAATTATTTCATCATCACCATGGTCATTAAAGTATTCATTACAATTACCTTCTTTTTCTTAATGACACCATTTATATTTCAACACGCGAGTTATTTGTTTACTATTCTTTCTTAGAAAAAAACAAGGTAAACAAAGTAAAATAAAATTGCACACTAGAACTTCGGTTCGAACACAAATTTTATTAAAAACTGAAGTTTTGGATTACACTTAGAACTTTAGTTCTAATACAAATTCATTAAAAAACTAATTTCACAATACACTTAGAACTTTAACTCTAATTAAAATACAATGGAGAAATACTTGTCCGATATCCACTCTTTAGAGGGATCTATACTTCTCGATTACGGTCTTAAGACTGACTTTTTCTTAACTTTTATATTTTCTTCTAGCTTTTTAATTACACATATTTTAAAATAAGAATGCTGATTCGACTGTTCTCACAGTTAATTTCTGCTACTTTTTATCTTTTCAGGTAAGTTACGTTAATATCTGCTGCTTTGTGTCTTTTTAAGTAAGTTGCATATCGTATTACTTTTTCATTGGTGAGAACGGAACTCTGTCTAGAAGAATCATGTTCGTATATTTATTTTATTCATGAATTCGGTGCTTTGCTTTATGCATTCAAAATTATAATTGTTTGGATCAGCATTTTCATTTTTATTTTCTGAGTTACTTAGGTTTACTAACGTAACTCGCGCGCTTCACATTTCCTTTCCTTCTATCTTTGAGCGGATATTTTCCATTAATTCTTCCGATTGCAAAAACTGTAACTGATCATAACTATGATCAAGTAAAGAATTTACTGTTATTGACTTTTGGGACATCACTAAGCTGCACCAAGCTACCCAAACTTTTTGCAAACTTTACACATTTTTGAGCAGCTTTTGATATTCCACCAAGTAGTACTAAACGAAGTTTCCACAAACATTTAAAATATGTTCCACTGCGTTTAAATTTCTTCCACTTTCCTACATTCATATTTGAATCAACAGTTTGGCTGAACTAAGCTAAATACTACGTCTTTTACGTATTTTAATTTTAAGGCTTTATAAAACAACGAACTAAGAATTATAAATTTACGTAGGTTATAGTTTTATATAAGAATAGCTCGGTATGTAAAACTATAAAGCGTAGGGCTTTATAAGCGCAACTCTCTAAATACTTATAGTGTTATATTTAAAAGAGCAAAGTTTTATAATTTTATAAAGCTTAACGCCTTACAATAGTAGCATTATGAAAGCTTACAGTGTTATTCTTATACAACCTTCCGCTTTATAAAATTATAACGTTTATGCCTTTATAAAAACAGAATTTTAAGCGCTCTAAGTGCTATTTTTATAAAGCATTGCGCTATAGAGCTTATAAAGCAAAATTTCCATTAATAAAGTCTTTGTAAAGGTACTTTTTCAATTATGAAGCCTACAGCACTAAAAATTGTTATTTGGGAATGAGTGCCCGTATTTATTGTAATTTCGTATGGTCACTACTCTGTGCAAGTTTGATTGATATAGTGGTCAAATCTATATATGGAACAGTTCGTCGGACAGTAAAATGATTTATAAGCGCACAAATAAATTGTAAATTCAATTTTTATTAATTTTTACCGCGGACGGGATTCGAACCTACACTTGTTAGAATCGGTCAATGATGAACAAAGAAGAATTTTTTTTTTATATCCCGTCCGCGGGAAAAATTAATAAATATTCTTATATGTTTTTTCTTTGATATAATCGAATGGTTCTTTATTCATTCTCATATATTGGAAGAATCTATCAGGATCAATCCGAAAATTTTCATATGAATGATGAATTAGCAAATTCCAGAAGTTTCGTCTTTATCGGGTGGCATGCAAAAGAGCGGAAAGTACCTACACTTAGGTGAAAAATTCCATATTGTTGCACTACTTGACAAACACAAAATTTCTTCTTCTGAATTTTATAATTGATGAAGCCTTAAAACAAACGGGAATAGAACCAACTTTTTTAAGAAAATACGTGGACGACATTATTTGCGCTACACCCAAAGACTCAGAAATTAATTTTGTTAATAGCTTCAATAACATACACCATCGATTTAAATTCACAATAGAAAAAGAAATTAATAATAGCATCTCCTTTCTTGACATTCGATTGCATAGAACCAGAAATCAGCACATTATAACAGACTGGTATTGCAAACCTTGTAGCTCTAATAGGATTTTAAACTATTATTCAAACCACCCGCATAACGCTAAGGTAAACACAGGGCAATCCCTCGCCAGAAAAATCTTTAAAGTAAGCCACAAAAAATTACTACGAAAAAACACCGGAATCGTTACAGACATCCTAATAAAAAATAACTATGCATCACATATAATCCACACAATAATGAAAAGAACTATAAGGAACAACCATTTCAACGATTCGATACCCACACCGAACAACGCAATAATCTTATATAATACCAATCCTATTTGTACATCAATCCCGTTCAATACCCATTATCCCTAAAAATCGCGAAAATAATTAAAACCGGGAATAACCACATAAAAATAGCCTTCAAACCAATAACTAAACTGAACAACAATTTCACGAAAACCAAGGAACCGATACCCACACAAGAAAAAATAGCGTTGTATACAAGGTCGAATGCGAGAACTGCAACGCTGCGTACATCGACAAACATCAAAAAAGCTTGAAACCAGCCTATCACAACATAAAGCGTATATCAATTCGGAAGCACCGCGATCAGCACTAGCACTAGCATTCCACTCAATAGAAACAGGACATGTATTTTCTTTCGATAATGCAAAAATAATAGATACGATGGAGAATAATAAGAAAAAACGAGTATTAAAGGAAATTTGCCACATATACGTTAAACGTTGTAAACCTAAGACAGGGCACAGAACTAATACATAAAGAATAAAAGTACATACTGAGCACATTAAAACCATAGTATTAGTTACTTATATTAACGTTTACTTCTCGGCAACCGCTCGAGCACGTAAATTGTCTTTTGTTTGAAGTCTATTTTAATTTATTAACAATGTATTATATTTTTATTTTAATGTAATCAGTTCTCTATTCTGTGTAATTGTTATTCATTATCATTATTTTTAAGAAAAGGTATGTCGAATTTTTGTACCAATTTCAAGAAAGTTGACTTGTGTGCAGTTTTATATAAAGCTCCTGAAGACGGGTCGCAGTTGGACCCGAAACGTCGAGCAAATGAGTTAAAAAATTTATCTTTAAAACAAAACGATGGGTGTTTTCCTGAAAATAATACCTAAAAATCCATTATCTAAATCAACTCGATCAAAAAACGCAAAAAATCAGCTGTAAACTCATCATTTTAGAATGTATAATTTTACTGTAAAAACCATATTCCTGCAAGGCTCATTATGGTCATTAATTAATAATAATATTTTTTGATAAAAATAAAATGCTATTTCATGTATTAAATATAATTCGTTATTATGTCCCGAGCCCTTCGACATTATGCCCCGTATGTGGGGCATAGTGACGAACTGGTCATAACTTCACTTCGGTCAATACCACAGTTCATAAGGATGCTAGACGGTAATTATGTATTCATATTATGCCCCTGATTGACCCTACTTGATATTAGTATATTCAAAGTTTCAAGAAATTGTTTCAGGGATTTAAGAATAATCTAGATATAAATCTTTCGTCACTAAGACCCGGGCTCCCCTATGCTCTATGATTTATTGTAGGCTATAAAAAGAAATGATAGCTTTGGTGAAATACGTATATGAAATAAACTGAAACACGTTAGTTCACTTTTTTTTACTTTTCATTTAAATTGAATAATTTACTCCTTTTTAATAATGTTTGCTTTGGATTTTACCTGCACAGGCGTCGTTCTAGCAATTTACTCAGCTAGACTTAAAAATCAGGGAACTTGATTTATATATTTACGACCGTGGCTTTTGTTGGTTTTTCAAAACATAATATTTCAAATAAAATTTAACTGCATTGTTTACTTTTATAACATTCACAATCAATCAACTCTACTTTAATTATCATTAGTAATGTACTTCAATTTATTGTAATGCAACCCCTCCTTTTATTTATTCGCTTCATATGTATTCACTGCACTCCTTGAGATAAGACTCACCTCCTGGCGGTGACAAGCGCCGTATTTATACTCTACAAATTGTCCTAGATCCTTCCAGTATATTCCGTTCTCGAAACGTCGATACTCCAAACCTTAAGTTGTTTATGTTCGTACTTCATATACATATGTCGTTTGTCCTTTCTGTGATACGATTCTCCGAAAGTATGTAGATGGCCTTGTCCGTTTTCTATTCCACGTAACAAAATTTAGAAATTAGAAATATTTCTTTTTTCTCTACATTAGTATTTTGAAATTTGATGGAATGTACGTATTGATGCACTCAAAATTCGAATGGGGTGTCCATTTTACAACGTATTTCATTACTTCTAATCTAAACACTAATCTGGTCTATGAGCAACAAGGTGAAGTATTAGAACTGACCATTCTAGGGTCTTAGGGTCTTAGTGTAGATGAGTGAAAACTGTTTCAATGGCCGTCACTCTAATCGTTCAGCAAACTTTTGTTTTTAACGAAATTTTTAGAAGTTTTTTAAATCGTGTATAAACTACATATTTTCCGTGATGCTTTTATTTTCATATTTTTACTATCTCTTTCGAAGTGCAACTCAAGATTCAATATTCAGCAATCTCAGTGTTTTATTGAGGTCTGATTCCTGTACTATTTATTACCAGTTATTGCAACACTTGCACTTGTATTAAATAACTTTCCGATTATCAAGAATAATTCTGAGTTTACGTTAAAAATATATTTTTATGTCACGCATATTTGATTTTGACCTTGAAATTGAATCAAAAATAGGTTTACACAATTATTGACCAATTCCCTCGTATGATTTTCATATGAAAATTCTGATATTTCACGTATGTTTGAATAATATAGTTGAGTCGAAATCGGTCTTAGAGCAATTATGACTTTATTCATAGACTTTTAATAAAATTTTGTTGAATTAATATGTACAAGCTTATTGCGCTTATTGTGCTTATTTTTGCTGATAAAAGCTTTTTTCGATGAATGCCGTATGAAAAATTATCATGTTACAATTAAAACGACTTGAGTTGAAATTCAACACTTGTATTTCTTCCCAAGTCATTTTATGGAAATATACTTTTGCTTCTAATGTAAAGGAATTTCTGATGGAATTTCTTTATCTATTTCGAAGAATGCATGATTAGCTTATATACGAAAATTAATTAATTAATTATATTTATTTATTTACCCGTTTTTGGGGCTTTTATGTATGTAACAGTACCATAGATTTTTTAGGAAAATGTGAAGTGCATGATATCCGTTTTTTCCAATATTTTAAGTTCTCGAACAATAGAATTCTTCACAATCACAGTAAATTTTGCCTATAAAAATTTATTCTTAAAATGCTATACTTGTTCAAAAGGAATTTTTGAATTCTCCGCCACAATAGCAAAAGTGAAAAAAAAATTCAGTTGTTATTCAATCTAACAATCCCATTTGAATTTGGGTGGCAAATTTCAAGTCTTGATTTTGACTTATGAACAGGTCCCAAATAGAGTGAGCCGAAAAAACAAATGAAATATGGAACAAAGAAAGAAATGAAAAAAATTAAAAGGAAAAATTATTTAAAAAAATTTTAAATATCAGATTTACTCGAAACGAATTGAACCTATGTAAGCCCGCAGTGGGCTGAAAAAAACAAATAAGAAAAGAAAATAAGCATTTCGTATCGGCAGAAACCTTATACTCTTCAGTACGGCTTGTTTTCTGCCTACCGTAGACGCCTGAATCACATCAAATTGTACTCATTTCATAACATTTTCGAATTTATATAATGACGGAAATTGTAGGTATTTGTGGTTTAGGTTTTTTTTTTTTAGAAAAGACACGTTTATTTTCCTGAATTTCTGACATAATCGTGACATTTTATTGACCGTGATGCTTCACAGTTTTTTTTTTTTTTTTTTTTTGAGAAAACTTCCCACGTTTATCTCAAGAAATTTAGGAAACTAAACGTGTCCTTTCTAAACAAAAAATCAATTTGTATTCCTCTTACTCATTAATTACCGGTAATAGGATGTTGCTTACTCAAAACGGATTCTAAAAGAAACGATGTTACTTGGTTATACAAGATTATTTCAACTTTTTTTTTTTAATTTATTACCTAAATATTTTGTATGGTAGGTATCGAACATTTACAAAAAAAAAATCAATTCTATTATTGTACAGACATTGACTTTGCGCAGCGTGAATTTAATCCACGACGGTCAACCCCACTCCTCCAATAGTTTTTGCTGCTATTATGTTTCTAATTTCATTAGTATTATTGAAAAATCAAATTATAGCATTTGGATAAATGGAAGCTTTTATATATTTTCTGCACGCAATTTTCCTATTGCAATTGAGAATAAAGACAGCACCTCGAACCTATACAGGGCACACAGTTCTTGCACAAAATGTTGAATAGAATCAATCGCGTTTTTTTCCTGGGACTCTTGTTCCTAAATTACTTGTTTCAGTTTTGTGGACTTATAAGTTTCCGTTTTGACAAAAATTACAAAATATTTCGACAGTCCAAACTCCTTTTGGTATATTCCATTGTAATGCGTATCTTCTTAGCTATAATAATGATTCTCATATCAAAATCCATATTAATGTATAAGAAGCTCATTTATGACAAAAATTTCAGTGTTATAAATTTTGTGCGTTTTGTGGGCCTTGTTATGTATAATAATGTTTACATAACTTTCTTTGCCATAATTTTATTGAAACGTAACTCAATTGTAATCATTTTAAATCGTGCTCTGAAAATTTGGAAGGACATTTCAGATATTACAAAAAATAAGAATTTACTTGACACCAGACATTTTACCTTAGTGCTGTATAATGTCATTTCTATAGCACTTAAACATCTCAATGTTCTAAAAATTAAAACCATTTATCAAAAAAGTAATTGGTTTCCTAAGTACGAGCATGTAATGATGTGGCACATTCACACTATTAATGCGATAATTTATATTTCAATCTTTATTGCTTATCTCGTAATGTCAGTCGAACTGAAAGCACTTGAAAGACACTTAAATAAAACTTGTAGCGAAATATACCTGTTAAGTGTGAAGTACGAAAAAAGACATATTCTAATGCAAGTGCATTGTGACTACAGCGATAGAATTGATAGAATTTCAAAAATATACGCAGATATTTTGCAAACAATTCGTGAGCTTAAAGAAAACTTTCAACCGATAATGGGTTTTATGTATTGTGGAGGATTTTTTTACATTTTGGGGCATGCATATGAAATTGGTGAAATATTTTATATATTGCTATGCTTAACAAACCTATTAGAGTACTTTACAATGACATTAATTCTTGACTTAATTTCAAATAAATTACGAATGAGGAACAATTTTCTAGCTGTTATCAATATTGCATGTGACGAACGTCTTGAAGAAACGGTAATAATTTGAATTTAAGTTTTCTGACATTTTTTTATTTTCTAATTGTAAATTATTTTTTCATCTTTTAGTTGGAAAAATTTCAACATCAACTCATTTTGAATACGCTCAACTTTGATATTTGGAATATGTTTCAATTGAATAATGAGACATTTTTGGTGTATTCAAACTTTCTACTGATTCACATAATATTTATTGCACAGAATAAAAACAACTAGATGAGTTTAATTTAGTAAAAGGAAAAAATTATGGAAAAATATATTTAAAAAATCACGTAAAATAAGATGCTTTTCCTATTTAATTTTTTTTTTTGTACTTTGACCTTTTTTTCAATTGTAGCAGGTTACCGGATCAGGAAGTAAACACAAAACTGCCTATAATTGAATATTTTTCATATGAGTCTTCTAATTTCCTAATATCTATTATAGCTCAAATTGCGCTTACATATAGTCAAAGTGATATCTGTCTCCCATAGTCTTTCTATGTTTAACACATATTCGTCCGCATGGCCAAAATTCGTCATTTCACACTCAATGAAAATTCGTCAGTTGTGTATTGCAGTAAATAAATTGATTCTTGTTTATTTAATTCTGAATAAATTAAAACGTAATTTTTACTAAACACAGATAATTCTACAAAAAATTTGATTTCAGCTTCAGTAGGGTCGTATTACAGTGTAAACGCAAGAGAAAAAAAATATAGAAAAATTTACTTGGTCCTGTGTATAGAAGAATTTTGTTCAAAATTTAAGAAATGTCTGGAATTTCACTTCATTTTTCTTTACCTTACAATATAGTGACCCTGACAATGATAGTGATTCTGAAGATGACTTGTGGTGGGATACTGACATAGAGCTCGTGTTGGAGCCTTTCCAAAGAATGCTTAGTGTAAAAACCATGCCAAGTTTACCCGAATGCGTCGAAGAAGTAACAAGTTTATTTATTAGAAATTATATCTTTGAATTTATGACAATAGAATCAAATTGGTATCATAGTCAAATTTCTAATTTACGGAAGCCCGAAACCAACAAATCAATAAAATGGATTAATAGAACTGGCCACTCGAGGATTTGCAAAAGATCGATTTTTTCTAAGGTAGCTTAGTACCTATAGAATTATATTACAAAAGATTATGTGCGTGAAAAATCCCGAAATATTCAATTTTCGTATTCTAGCGCAACCGCTCTCGATCCGCGCCAAGCTACTTTTTGATCGCAGTGGTAAACTATGCATTTAAAAAGACCACTATTCGACTAATTATTGTTTTTGTCGACATTCTTGGGCAAATTTGATTTTGTTTCCTCAGTAATTATGAAATTGCAAGAATATACGTAAATATTCGCGAAACAATTATGGAGTTTAAACAAATCAATAAATTTGATAGACGTGATAAAAGTGTAATGAAACAATTTTGTGTTTTAAAATCCTTTAGGTTCACACTCACACACACACACACACACACACACTCGCTCACACACACGCACATGCACACACACGCACGCACACACACGCACACACACACGCACACGCACACACGCACGCGCACCCACCCACACGCACACACACGCACGCACACACACACACGCACACACACACACTCACACACCCATGTACACCCATGTATATTTCTTTTTTTAGGCAAAAACACTATCAATCGCCACGCAGTGAAACATTAACAATAATTTGATATGATCGCTATCGAGTAGACGCGTTTGAGTATTGCTCCTGCTTTTTCCGCATTTAAGTTAAAATATATCGCATATAATTATTTCGGTTTACTTGGTTTGCACAGCTGAACTGTTTTCATAATGACGAGTAGAGCCAAGGGCGGATCCAGACATTTGCTCTAGGGGGGCGATCGCCCACATCGCCCCCTATAACCACTTGCCATCAATTGTGGACCGATTTGTATAGCTTTCGGAGTTCTTTTATTTATATAATATAAAGTTTTTGATCCTGTAAGCACAGTAAAATTTAGTCTCACATAAAATAGATATTATGAACTTTTTGCTTGTGTTACTGCTGGTGTTTTTCAAATAAAGGTCGCTTGTGTTTCGTTCAAACACCGTAATTTCCTGTGCAGGACAGCAATTTCCTGAAAATTAAATAATTAAAGAAATTTTCGGGGAATGCTAATTAGGTAGGGTTAATATATGTATAAAATGAAATTAAATATTTGCAGGAAAACTTAATCTGAGATTAATTACCCCGGCTATGATAATTTTCCCAACATACTACTTTTCATCAAAATACCCGGCTTTTGTGAGCTTTCGATCACAAAAAAGTACACAAATTTTGCTTGTTCTGAAAATTCCTTAGTGGTATAATTTTAACTTTTTTGAAAATAATTTATGACTAAAAAGAAAAAAATAATAAATATAACAAATTACTTTTTAAAAAACTATCTAGAATTTTCCATTTAATTATATATTAAAATTATATTACAATTGTGTATACATATTAAAATTGTCATGGTACACAAAGAAAGCAAAAGTCCAAGCAAAGTATTTTAATTAAGTATTTTGATAAACATTAGCAGTTCCAAATTTCATTATTATTCACTGTAGTGTTAAAACCTAAACTGCCCAGGGGCTAGAAGTGTACAAAATTTTGACAGAAAAACTCATTTCCTCTTTTGAGGAACCAGGTGGTGCACATAAAATTTTGTACGCACGCGTAAACTGATAGTTGCGGAACCCGGCCCAGATCTTGCTTTCTTTGTATACCTTGAAAATTTTAAAATTTATTCACAAATGTAATATAGTTTTAATATTAAATTAAATGCAAAATGAAGGGAAACTCTAGCCACCTTTGGTGATGTATTCATTAAGTGAAGGGAGAAACTATTTTCTATTTTTGTAATACAGATTTAGAAGATTTAAAAAGATTTTTTTTCGTATTTTCTATTTCATTTTATTATAGTATATATTTTGATTTATATCGCCCCCCGCTGTATCCGCCGTTGAGTACACTATTAATAACTTAACGGCTTCAAATGGTCAATGGTAATATTGACATTTTTTCCTCTAATGTTAATGATGAAACTTTTTCTTAATTTTTGTATTACTTCATAAGGACCTTCATAGGGTGATCTCAAAGCTCCTTTCATTTGTTCAATACGTACAAAAACTTGATCGCAGTCCTTTAATTGTTAGGAATGTACGTGAGTGTATTCGATTTTCGTGATTGAGTTGGCTTAAATGAGTTTATTCTCTTCATCAATTGAGAAATAACGGTGTCCGGCTATATTTCCGTTACATTCTGATCAGAAGAGTAGAATTCAGAAGGAAGCTTGAACGGCTGCCCATAGACTAGTTCCGATGGCGAGAATTTTAGATCGGATTTGAAAGCGCAGCAAATCGCTAGCAAAATTATGGGAAAGTCATCACTCCACCCAGAATTTGCATTGCCTGCATCTCAAAGAATTTCTATAGCCTATTCGAAGGCATTGAGTTATCTGATACCATAAAATAACATTAATATTTATTTATTGGATCTCCTTTAGAAAATTGTACGTGCTAGTAATTAATTTTAACAAAACTTATTTTAGCATATGAATTTTTCCTTCCAGTTTATATTAGTTAACGATAATTTTTATACAATACCTAGTAATATGAATTTTTTATCATTTAATTGGAACATCAATGAAACAAAGCAAAGCGAAAAACTTCTATCATACAGTTTTTATTTTTGAAGGCTTAAAATTTAAAAGTTGACTCACTAAAATCATAAAATATGCACTTACGACTTTCCAATATACAAATGATATATTCCATTAAATACAAATATACAAATTTTTTGAAAACATCAGATTGCTCAGACTTTGCTTTCTTTTTGTACCTTGAAATTTTAAAATTTTATACACAAATAAATGTTAATATAATTTCAATATTTAATTAAAATTTAAATGAAGTGAAACTCTAAGAACTTTTGTGAAGGAAGAAATTATTTTCTATTTTTTAGTATGAATTTAGAAGCAGTCTTTTTTAAAAAGATTTTTCTTTTATATATATTTTCTGATTTATTTGATTAGAGAATAAACTTTTACTTGAGGCGGGGGGCGATCGCCCCGATCGCACTCCTTGTATCCGCCACTGAGTAGAGCAACAAGGAATAATTCCGTAAAACCTAATGCCACAACAATTCGAGATGATGCTACTGGCTCTGATGTTGCTGCAGTTGCTGGGTCTTCACGTTGCGTTGGAAAATTCTGCACTACCGTTGACCGACTTCTGTGCTGAGGATCGTTTAATTCAACGTTTAAACATTATTCTCTTTAAAAAACATTTAAAGTTGAAGAATGATATTCAATCTTCATTCGATGAAAAATTTGCCAATTTAGTGGAGAATCTAAACCAAACAATTGTGTCTTTGAGTGGATAATTGTCTGAGTTAAATGGTACCGTAGCTACCTTAAAGTCTTCTTGTGCTAAGCTCAAGTTGGAGAATGATGATCTCACTCGACACAAAAGATCTACAGATGTTATCATCAAGGGTATTCCAGTGGCTGCAGGTGAGAATGTTTCAGCTATTGTTAAAAATGTAGCATCCATAGCACAGCATCAGCTTACATCATTCTTGGAGGCTTTTCGTCTCAAATCCAAGCATAACCAAAACACGGAATCCAACGAGGTCAATAAATATCATGCCTTCTCTACCCCCGCTATTATTCTACGATTGTCATCCCCACTAGAGTGCAAATCATTTTTAAAGTCCGCTCGTTTTCATGGACCGATTAAATTATCAGATTTGCATTGTGGATTTTCAGATAATCCTATACACATCAGCGAAAGTATAACGCCTAATATTAACCTGCTGCTGCTAAAGGAAATTGACCTACGAAAAATGGGTAAAATATTTTCCACATTTACCAGAGATGGACGGATTTTTATTGTTCGGGCTGAAGGAGATAAGGCGGTACCTGTTACAGAGGTTAATCAACTCTAGTAGCTGCAATTTTTTGATGGGAGTAACTCAATTAATGGCTATTTTTTTTCTGCTTTATTTCACATTGTCCTAGTATAACTGTTTCATGTAATATAAAGTTCAGATTAACAAATTGCTTTGTATGTAGTATTGTAGATTAGATTTGTTTTTTTTTCTCTTCTTGACATATATTTTTTTTGTAGCTGTTCTATTTCTTTCTCTTAATTATCTTCTGTTTTTACTAGTTATTATAATCACAGGTGCATAATTGGTTTTAGTTTTTTAACTGGTGGTTTCTGCTGGTGTCTATGGTGTTGCTGCGATTGGTGACAGATTGGACAGAATGAGGGCGCTCCTAAAAATATTTACAAATCAAGCTAAAGGACTTAATATCTGTTCTTTTAATGCAAGAAGCTTAAATAATAAAATTGATGTTATACATGACACCTTTGAGTAATTTTGATCATGATTTCTTGCATTTATCATATAATTTGAGACCAGGCTCACAGCCCTGTGGAGAGTTCTTTGATTATCGTGATTATAATAATATTAACACTGATTCGTTATATAGTGATTGTGCTAATTTACCTTACACGGACATATTCCAGCAGAACTGTGTTGATGATAAGGTTGAATTACTGAATAATTTACTCTTACAACTTTATAATAGGCATATACCTATGCGTAGGAAAATTTTTTATTCACAACGTTGTCCTTGGAGATACATGTTCTTATTGCATAGAGAGAGTTTCTTTACCGTATTTATAAGAGCGCACAATGCTCATCTTTACAGTTCCAAATTAAACTCAAATTAACCCAGCAGGAAGCTGTGGAATTACATTCGCAAGATGGGCATTGTGGGTAGAGAAACGACTCAGTGTGACGCTGATCTTAATACTTTGAATGATTTTTTCATTGCTTCAACTCGCAGTGATTCGTCCTTAGCAGAATTAAATAACATTGAGAACGCTGACGGCTTTGAATTTCGTTGCACCGACTACTCTTAGGTTCTCAATGTAATTTTTGCAGTTAAATCAACTGCAGCTGGTTATGACATGATACCGCCGAGATTTATTAAGTTGATCGCCCTCTATATTACACCAGTTTTGACGCGTATCTTTAACGCTTGCTGACTACATCTCATTTTCCTGCTGCTTGGAAGAAAGCTGTTATTATTCCAATCCCAAAGAAATCAAATACATCTGATGTCAATGACTTCCGATCGATTAGTATTTTACCTTTTTCTGGTAAGGTTTTTGAAAAAGTCATCTTCTTGCACGCCAATAAATATAAAGACCAAAATCGTTTATTATCTCCCTGGCAATCTGGATTTCGACAGGGACATAACTGTGAAACTGTTCTATTGTAAGTCATTTCCGATATTAATGAAGCTCTTGACAATGATAAGTCAACCATACTTGCTCTTCTAGATTTTAGTACAGCCTTCGATAGTGTGGATCACATTCACCTTCTTCATAAATTAAAGAGAAGTTTCGATTTCCCTTCCTTAGCTGTGAAGCTATTCAGAAACTTCCTATCTTCCCGACATCAAGCTGTGAAAGTAGGTAACTCATTGTCCGCTTTTCGTTTTATCTGTTGTGGCGTACCTCAGGGCTCCACCCTTGGGCCATTTCTTTTTAGCCTACTTATAAATGATCTCCCCAATGTGATTAAGGACTCTACCATTCATGTATATGCTGATGTTGTCCAATTATATCTGAGCCGAC
The DNA here is from genome assembly GCA_963930735.1 of Dioctria linearis. Taxonomy (NCBI): domain Eukaryota; kingdom Metazoa; phylum Arthropoda; class Insecta; order Diptera; family Asilidae; genus Dioctria; species Dioctria linearis. The sequence continues at coordinate 22,387,747 of OZ005743.1, read as the reverse complement.
CAATTGGACTACAGGATGATTGCATTTCGCGGCTAAATGATGACTTACAAATAATCTACGAATGGTCTCTTGATAACAAGTTGGTATTGAATCCAAGCGAATCTAATTCCATTCCGATATATAAAAGCAACATTGATGCTTCAAGACTACCACCTCTTTTACTCAATGATACAACTCTACCTCTAGGAATTTAGGAATAATATTAAATTCTATCTTAAGCTGCTGCAAGTATGTTAGTAATATTATTGGAAAAGTTTATGGCTCTCTTCATCAGTATTGGGTCACTGCATATCTTCTGTCTACCGAAATGCGTCTAAAACTAGTGCGTACGCTGATAATTCCATATTTCCTTTATGGCTCGATATTGTTCCCGAAGCTTGATTCAGTCTGCCACAGACGGGTCATGGTTGCATTCAATGATTTTATTAGGTATGTATATAAACTGCCCCGTAGCTCCCATATCTCTCCATATCGTAATAGTATTCTCGGATTTCCGTTAGATATCTACCTTGCTCATCGTAACTTGTATTTTTTGCACAAGCTAATAAATCTCAAAAGCCCTGAGTACCTCTACAACAAGCTGCAGTTTCTACGATCTCAAAGAGGTGTAAATATTTGTATGCCACGTAGCAGATCACAACTTGGAGAGCGTTCTTATTTTATTCAAGTTCCTCGTAAATGGAACTTAGTATCATTAGAACTTCAGCGCGTGGGCTACAGCAAGGTTTTTCTTAAGTTGGTAAAATCAACCAATTTTACCTAAATGCACATTCTTTCTACCTACACTTACTTGAACAACTAATTATGCAAATATAATCTATTTTTTTGTCTGTTTTCGCATTTCTCTCTTTTTTTTGAATTTTTCTTAACTTTTTTTTAAACATTAATTTTCTTTTATTTTATTTTGATAAATGATTAGAAGTTATTTTTTTTCTTATTAGTTAAGTTAGTAGTTATTTTCACTTATTGACCTACCTGTAAATTCCAAACTAGTGTTCTGTATATTAATAAGATTTTGCCAAATAAATATTATTATTATTATTTTGTTTTAACGGGTTGATTTTTTTATTAATTAATTTATATATATATTTCTTATTTGTACATTTAGATCGAAATGTTTCATATACAGCCTATCTTAAATCCACTTACGATTGATATTCTGAACATGTTTTATTTGGCAAATAACAATTGTTTAGTATTTGTAAGTTTTGTAATTACTCAATTACGTGTATTGCTTCAATTATAATACTCGTAAATATATGGGTGAAAAATAAAATTAATATTATATGTAATAATTATGTATGGATGTTTTATATGTATTGTTACGAGCGTGGCCTTAGTTCGTTATTTAAAACACAATATTTCAGATATAATTCAAAAGTTCTTTCTTTATTTACCTTTACTGTTTACTCTCACAAATTCACAAATAATTATCAAATCAACTCTTTATTTATCGCTAGTACTGTACTCCTAATTATCGCAATCCAAATAGTTTACTTCGTTCACTTCGCTGTCTGAAATAATACTCCGCCTCCTAGCTGTCAGAGCGCCGTATTTATACTCTACGAATTATCCTAGAACCATCCTGAATATTCCGTTCTCCGAACCCAAAGTTTACTAAGATGACACTAACCTAAAGTTGCTTCCATTCCTAACAGATGTCGCTTGATTCACTTTGTGGCACGTAACAGTATATTTATATTACTCTTTATTCAAAGTTGTATTAAATAATATTTGACGAACGGAATTTGTGAATTATTTTCCACTTATTTTTTAATTAAATTAAAGAATTTTTTACCCGTGTCTTGATATTGAAATAAGATCTTTCAATTACAGCCTTTTGTAGTTTTGTAAGAGTATAAGTTGATTCCATAGAAACGATTCTCCGAATTAACAACGACAAAAATCTATAATTGGTCTAGGCCCAATTTTTACAATACCGTCTAAACCCAACTAACAATTTGTGCTTTATAAAGGCTGAGAGAATGCCTATAAAGTTGCTTATAATGCATAATTTTAAGCATTTTTGTATTTTTGCTGTAAAAGCCCCCTCGGTGCATCATTATGAAGCCTATTTTGGTTTTATAAACGCTGTGTAGAGTCATCTGGGATACTATAATAAAATTTCATATAAGACTGTGATAGGGCTCATATAATTATTCTATAAATCTTTAAAAGATTATAATAGTGTTTGTATACTGTTCCAATGAAATTGTTATGAAACTTTTATAGTTCGCGTATAATGAATGCTCTAATACATTTCTGATGAATCTTCAATGTTTTTTGAAGATTTAGATAGCGAAATAGAGTCAAAAATGGACGATATAATGAAATAAACTATTAAAAAATTCTGGTTACAAAAATAATTTATTTCAGTGGAATTCAATTGTTGTTTACGAGACGTTCTTGGTGCAATAACGGCGATACAATGTAAAAAAAAGTACAAGAGGTTCTTGCTCCGATGGCGATACAATGACAGTACAATAGGTTCATGAATTCAATGCTCAATGCCAATACAAATTATTTAATTAGAATGTATAGGATTTATGGCTGGATTCAAATTTAAAATATATTGGGGATCTAAAATCTATCAAATTCTTACAAACTCTTATATATTTGTATAATATTTTTATAAAGCTATTGGGATCATTTTTATTAGGTACGTACTATTATAAAGCTATACGAATTTTTCTTAAAAACATAAAATATATGTTCACTTGTCTTTTTTATTACCCTCACTGCTTTTGTGTTTTTGCCTCCAGATCGTACCTTTTTTTTATTTATTTATTTATTTAGAACTTCATCAATGATCTGATTACTGAGTTTACAAAAGTGAAATATAACAATAAAATAACAAAAGCATACATAACCATAAAACGATAAAAAGTATACATTACAATGATAATGAAAAACTAGTAACTTTAATTAAGCTGATCTCTTATTTGACTTTTTGAAAGATGAAAGTCAATGCAAACAAACTGGCGGTTAAATGGACGAGACATTGATGAAACCGGCTCGTGCATGCCATAGTTTGTACTATGCTGAGAAACAACGAAGAAGTCGGAGTTTCTCAAGGACGCACAGGAACAGATATATTGAAAGCTCAGAGGAGTTTATCACTCCTTGTATACACTGAAATGCAAAGACAACTCTGGAAGTTTTACGTCTATTCTCAAGGAATCTAATAGAAAGAGTTTACGTCTATCAACATATGGAGGCAGAATAATAGGGTTGTCCCAATGAAGTCCTCTCAGGCTAGTCGGATAAATCTCCGCTGCATAGCCTCGATGCGATTTATATATACAGAATAGAAGGGAGATCCGACAGGACTGGCATACTCCAAAATGGCTCGAAGGAATGTGCAGTAGAGGATTTTCGTTATGAATGGATCATTAAACTCTTTTGGCCATCTCTTTATAAACCCCGGATCAGCATTAGCCCTGACCACGATTGAATTAATATGATGTTCGAAGGAAAGACGAGTATTATGGAAGACACCCAAATCTTTGGTTTTGTCAAGTCAAGTTAATAAGCATCCATCTAAAGTATAAATAAACTCCAATGGCCTCCTTTTACGAGAAAAGGACATAGTAGTACATTTGCTAATATTAAGAGGAAGACAGTTAATAGCACACCACATATGAAAGGTGTCTAAGTCCGAGTTTAAAATCTGCACTCGTTTTCATTACAAACAATGCGGAAGATTTTGGCATCGTCAGCATAGCAAAGAATTCTTGAATTAGCCAAAATCAGAGATACATCGTTGATGTAAATTATAAAAAGGAGTGGTCCAAGATGGCTACCTTGAGGTATGCCGAAAATATTATCTATTTCGTCAGAAAGGGCTGAGCTGAATATGACTCGCTGCGCACGATCAGAGAACTAAGAACGAAGCCAATTAACAAAGACAGTACGAAAACCAAGAACTGTCAACTTGCGAATTAAAATTTTATGATTGATTCGGTTAAAAGCTTTACTGAAATACGTGAAAATGCAATCCACTTGCTTACCGTTTTTAATAGCAGAAATGTAGAAATTAGTAAACTCCAATAAATTAGTCGTAGTAGCTGAAAAGAGCACAGGAAGGGCTTGCAGTGGAACTACAAAACATTACAAACCAGGGTTTCAAATATCTTACCAATACAACTTAAATTCGCAACAGGTCTGTAGTTGAAATGTCGCTATTATTGCCCTTCTTGTGCAAAGGAATAATCAAAGAAAGCTTCCAATTTTTCGGTAAAATACCACAAGTTAAAGATAAATTAAATAAATAACACAAAACAGGAATGATGGACGTAGCACAATGTTTTATGAGTGCGGAAGGAACCCCATCCGGACTGCCAGAAAAACTATCAGCTATGCGTGAAATGTACATGGAGATAGACGCTTGATCGAAAAACAGGTCTTTAGGATGAAGAGAAGTCAGCGGAAGCTTCGTCAAATGGGTAAAATCATTATAAATAATATCACAGTGGGTATCACAGAATGCAGTTTGAAAGACGTCATCAAAAAAATTGGCAGTCTCTAACGTATCCACACTGTCTAAGTTACCGAGTCGCAACGATGAAGGGTATCCGTCACAGTTGCGCTCAGAGTTAACAAACCTCCAAAATTGCATTGATTCAGCACGCAAAGCCGATCTCATTCTAAATACATAATCGTTGTACGAGTCAGTCAAGCACGAAATGTACTGAGCATGCGAATTAGAATAAATAACGTAATCAGCATCACTCCTTGAGGAACAGAACCTCCTCCAAGCTTTATTCTTTAAATTTTTAAGATGCTTCAAAGAGCCATTGAACCACGGTTGACCATTCGAATCACGATTCGAACGAACAAGTGGTACACAGTGAGTAAAACAAAGAAATAATGTGTCATAAAACGAGTTAACAGCTTCATCAATGTCACGTTTACCCAGCACACTGGTCCAATCACAAGCGGATAACCATTCATTCATTTTGTCAAAATCAGCTTTTTTAAAGTTATAACAGTAGTTACTAGAAGCATTAAATGATGAAGTTACAGGATCAAAAAACAAAACTACATCTAGTGCCGGATGATGACTTGTTTCAGGAACCATAGAGTTAAACAACGCTTAACGAGAGTCCATTGGGATCGGAGGAAATACCAGGTCAAGAGATTTTCCAGAGTCATTAATAACGCCGCTAGACTGCATTAGACCTGAGGAAATAATGTTGTCAATAAAAGATATGGCATGTTGAGGAGTCGCCGAGAAAGAAGGCAGCAAGCCCTCATCGTCAGAGAGTATTCCCAGTTAACACTAGTAAGTTAAAGTCACCAAAAAGCAATAATTCATCGGCAGGCAGCAAAACTTAGGTAAGCCTATCAATACATGCAGCCAGCAAGTCAAATATCACAGCTGATGAGCAAGGAGGAATGTAAACTGTTGCAATTTATACGTTTTTGTGTGAGAGCTTGAGAGCTACACATACAAACTTCAGATCGCCGGACTCAACAAAATCGATAAATGTGCATGGAAGGTTGCGATGAACGGCACAAGCACTCACCTCCAACAGGAGCATCCAAACACAGACGATGGTGATCACGGCGAAACCAGAACTCGGGACCAAAAAGCTCTGCATCTGCAATCTTTCCACATAGCCATGTCTCGTCAAACAGACCACGTTAAAAATGAGTTCTTCGAGCTTGTAAAAGACGAGTCGTTTTGGAGCGAAGACCAGTTAATTCCAGTTTGTATGTACATTCCAGTTATGTATGTATTTGGGTAATGTTTATTTAATTAAATGTTTAATTTATTTGAAACATAATAATTCTTACCTTGGTATAACTCGAATCCGCGCCTGCAGTTCCATAGACACCAACGTTGACCATTCAGCTATCTGATACTCAAACATTACTCAATGAAAATTCCAATATAAGATTTCTCATTTAAACATTATTATAATCCTATAGAAGCACTATAATCATTTTATAGAATAGGTAAAAAGCACTAGTTATAGCGCCACTACAGACAGATTTCCTGTATTCAGTCGTCTACAAGGCTGACTAGAATTTTGCTTTGACACTTTATATAAGTTCCTGCAAATACAATTGCATGCACAAAAAGAGCTACTAAATTACGAAAAATATGCGATTAAGAAAAGCCCAAAACTTGGTTCGTATGTATAAATCGGGTCGGGCAGAATGAAGAAAATTGCGGATACTAGTTGCTTACATATACATAGGCATAAACAACACTGAAAATTATGGTAATCACGACAATTTTGCGAATAGTGTTAATGCTGACAATGAAAAAAAAAGATAGTCGCATAACCAACGATGATGCCGATCAAGAAGACAATTACGAATGCGGTTAACATTTTTTTAAATTTTTTCAGGGTAAATTTTTTTACTTACTTAAAATTAAAATAAGTTTAGCCAAAAACTGTAATTAGCCTTACAAATTTTTAATAATATTTAAATATAATTATATCCTATTTCCTTTTATCATTTCATATTACATTAACATAACTATTTTTTTATAAAAACTTTAAACTATAGACTCTCCTCTTTAGTGTGAGCTATTACATCCAATGTGCTAACTGAAGCTCTTCAAGAGTTATTAGCTCTAAACATATTCTCAAACCTATTTACAAACCTATTCTCAACGATACTTTGTTCCCTTAGCACGTCATTTTAAAAAGCATCGTCAAATTTCGGTGTGACCTGAATAGGTTATGAGTTGATAACTGTTTACCGGCTACAGTTAACACATTGGATGTAATGAGTCAAATTAAAGAGGAGAGTCTAGAGTTTACAGTTTTTATAAAAGAAAAAAGTTATACTAACGACCGTTTTGCAAAAATAATAGTGGTTAAATTAAGAAAAAAGGTAAGAAAAATCCGAAATTTTTAGTTTAGATAAACATAATTCTTGATGGGAGAGGGATATGTGTCTTTTTCAGCAGTCGTTGGACAGGCCATGAGTTCTGCACACAGTGAGCTCTTAACTCTTATCGTACGCCCTGTAGTTTTTAAGATACAAGGTGTCTTGTGAAAAACTCGCTTATTTCCTTGATCACACTGTAACTTCTAAACGGTTGATATTACCCCCATCCCCCTGCCATACAATTTTTGGTTCATCTAGTACTATCACCTCCTGCTCTATTGACCTTCTAGTTGGAAACACCCTGTATATGTTTATATGAGATGATTTTATTAAAAATTCAAAAAACACTGTTTTAGAGCAGAACCGTAAATAAGAGTTGCTTTTTGTATGAAACTGAATTAATCATTTTTGTTTGTTAAAAGCCATTGGTTTTGAAATTGTTCTGTATTTAGTATAAAGCCATTCAATTGTATTTTGTAACAAAAGTTATCACATTGGGATAATGTATAAATCGCTACCGTCATTTTTCCTTTCTATTTTGCAATAGCTTTTATATTATTATTCTGAATTTGTTTATTAACATTTTTAATTCACCAATTAGTTTAGCTGCTTACGCGGATGGATTATTACCATTTCTTATCAACCGTTTAATTTGATATAGCATATTTTAATGTGTTGGCAAATAATTTTTCAAAATGCCAATACTTAAATAGTTGTGCGATACTCCAGGCCATTTCAATTCGATAGCTCATCCAATTCATGTACTGCAACGATGAATCTCTTGGAATTTTAGATGCTCGTAAAGTTTTTATGATTGATACCGACAGTGATGAGCAAAATGCAATCTGTTTGATGATTAATGATTTCGATTATAATCTGTAATCTGTAATCATGATTACAGATTGATAATATTAATCAGAAAAGTAATCATTTTTGACGATTAATGATTGATTAATCGTAAACGTAATCATGATTACATTTTTGGACAACAAATTTGAACGAGTTTTAAAATTGTAGTTGAAAGAAAACAGACATTGTTGTTTTTATACTTCGAAATCGGTAATGGCACATAAACTAATGTTTGTAAGCACATATCTGTAGTGGAATGGTGATTAAATATCTATTATCTGTGGATGGCAAACGGTATTATTAGCAATTAAAAAAGGGAAAATTTCATATACGGTTTCGTTATTAGAATTAGAATCTTCTTTATGATATCAAAAACAAAACTGTTGTTAGGTAGTAGCTAGTAAATCTAATCTTTCATCCTCACTCTTGCTGTAATGTCAGTAATATTTACTCATTTACCCACACATAATCAAGATCCTCGAATTTAACTTGATGATCAGATATGTGCGAGTATCTATCAATCGAATCGCTTACATTCCTTATACTGACTCCAATTAATACATAATTCAACAGTGCCTTGGAGTGTTCTACAATAAAAATTCTTACGATCACAGATCTTTTGTTCTCTTAGAACTAAATTTTAAAATCTCTTGAAAAGTTGCATTTGTAATAAAAAAAATTGTAATCATGTAATTATGATGACGGTTACATTTTCCTAAGAAAACGCGATGTAATCACGATTAATGATTGATGTGTAATCATGATTGATGTAATAATAATAATGTTAATATATATTTATTTCTGGATATAGTACACAAGATTGATAATCTTCTAATTGTAATTTTAATTGGCGCTAGTAATAGCTTGAAGTCTCCAACGCTGAACATGTTGGCTAACAAAGAAAGACAAGAAGTAAAGAAATGACAATTTATATAAGAAAAAAGAAAGCAAAATTAAAGTAAAATAACGCTTAATGATAAATTACTGTGAAGACAGAATAACATGCATGCATTCATTTAAGAAGACTGGCAACGTGCTCTTATAAGTCCTCTAAATCCGTTGACCGTGCCAGCTCCCTGTATACTTAGAGGGAGAGTGATCCATAAACGAGCAATTTGAACAGGGTAAGAACTTTCCATGACTAATTTTCGAAAGGCAGGAATAATGATATTTCGATTTCGCCGAGATGTTGTCATTTGAAAAAATTCTCTGAGATAGCCGGGCTTACCTGAGTGCAACAAGTTATAAAGATATAACAAAGCTCTTTGCTCCAGATAAATGACCAAAGAGTAGCCAAGTAACTGCAGTCGGTAAGGGGAGACATGATCAAATCTGCGTAATCCAAGATTAGTGACTTTGTTTGAAAATGGTATTGTATAGCCATTTAGATTCACTGGTGGTATATCTGCTGAGTTCAGGTTACTATACTGTAGTAATAGATAAATTGTGATTTCTTGGGATTAAGTGACAAACCATTGCATGCAGACCAAGAGCTAATCGTATCAACGTCTTCGTTAATGCGGGCCATACAATCCTCAAGAAGGCCGCTTGGTGTGCTCAGATATATCTGAGATATAAGTGAATTTTTGAATCTTTAACTCTTTGTGGTAAATCATTAATGAACATGCTAAATAGTAGTGGTCCGATCACCGATCCCTGTCGAACTCCATGTGGAGCACGGGCCAGATTGGAGAAGGTACCGTTCACATTAACTCGCTATGTTCGCTCATCAAGAAAGGATTTTATCAAGTCTGTTGCAGTTCTGTCAAGGTTGAAGAATGTGTGAAGTTTATGCAAGAGGAGGCTATAATCGACACTGTCGAAGGCTTTCGAAAAATCAAGTAGTACCATTGCACTAAAATAGTTCTGACCAAGAGCAATTCTTATGTCAGAAGATACTTTTAACATTGCCGATTCACATCCATGAAATTTACGAATGCCTGATCGCCAGCACGAGAATAATTCATTTCTTTCCAAGTAGCAAACTAGTTGCTAATACATAAGTTTCTCCATTAATTTGGACAGAAAACATAGAATGCTTATAGCATTGAAATCATCGGGAGATTCAGGGCTAGATTTTTTGGGTATCGGTAAGACTCTGGCACTTCACCATTCTCTGGGAAAGGAGGACGACATCATGCATGTATTTACTATACGAAGGAAATAAGGGGAAATAACAGCTTAATAAATTTAGGGGATATATTATCTGGGCCAGTAGCATTAGACTTTATCGAATGCATTGAGGAAGTTAGTTCGAAGAGAGCAATCCCACAGAAAGAAAAACGATTTCCCCCACCATTGGACACAATATCGAATCGATTTTCAACTACTACCTCATGTCAGCCAGCTTGACCTGGCGTCTCTGAGAAACTACTAGATGCTGCGAAAAAGGTACTAAGCTCGTCAGGCAAAAAATCACATCCATTTTCAACTTTTCCATAGACGCTGACTGTCTTTAAGTTTCGCCACAAAGTCTTAGGTTGAAGATTTAAGTCGAACTTCAATGCGAAATATTGACGGGTGCATCCAATTTCCGTTTACTTCGAGCAACTTTGAATCGCGCTCGAGCATTTTCTGGTAGCAGCCATCTATAACGTTGATAGAGATATTCACGTTCAGCAATGAGTAGGCGAATGGAAGATGAAAACCAAGGACAACCATCAGCAGACATCCGTTTTGGTACATATTTAGTGAACAAGTAACTAGACAGAGAGGAAAAATGTCTACTTTGCGATCAAAAGATGTAGATTCAAAAATATCACGTTATGGCAAGCCCAAACATTCCTCAAATAATGCATTTTTATCAACGCTATTATATTTAGGGTAAGAATAGTTGGGAGGGGTCATCAAATCTAGAGAAAAGTGGTAACAGAGCAAAAGAATGTCATGACCAAGAGTGCTTGGGGGACTTTTTTGGTTGTGCGAAATTACCTTGCTGCATCCGAGGTAAGAAACAAATCTAATTGAGACGGATTAGCGGTATTAAAGAAAAACATTGGAATCGAGTTTATTACATTAAGGGGTAAGGATTGTAGCAGGTGTAAAAGATTTTGTGTTTGAAGGCTAGGAAGCTGAATATTAACGTTGAAATCACCTCCCACTACAACATTAGTGTAGTGTTGTGATGCATATGAAAAGCAGTTTTCAAGCAGGATGCAACCAAAACCAAAATTACCTATGGGGTGATACACTGCAGAGAACATGCATCTGTCACTTTCCGACTTGACCCCAACTCCTATAAACTCAATCCCCCCACCGCTTGATCAGAAAATTTCTTAACCTTAAAGCAGTCTCTCACATATATTGCGACACCTCCGAGAGAGGTGTATTTTAGGTCATTTCTAAATATTTTATATCCGGGAATGGATAACATTGAATCAGGAATATTACCATTAAGACAAGTGTTCGAAATTAAGATGCTTGAATCCCTCATATCGACCACATATAACTTAAATCAAAGCTCTCACCCTGGTCAAAGTCGTGTAATTACCCATGTTCATAGCATTTAGTCAAAAGCGCTGGGCACATTACTATATAAAAATCCACGTACACATGAAAGTACACCCGCAGCATTTACTCACTAAAGAAAAAGCGAAGAAATCCTAATTGTGCTCATAAAGACATAATTCAGATAGGAAGTCCATATATAAATTTATTAATTAAATTAAACCTATTTAAAATAACACTATGGTAGAAAATAGTTGAATACAAAGCATCATCAATTCAACAAATTATTTTATGTAGGCTCCAGCTCACTATGGCTAATTATAAATCATTGATTGGGAACAATTTCTCAAGGCTGTTGGTCTTCATATGTTATAAATTTATCAGTAACTGCATAGAAGAATCCAGGATAGCTTCAGCTGATAATGGAGTGTAATTCCCTAGACACACGCCGCTCTTAATGAACAAATAACTAACTACTCATTAGTCTATAATAACTCATTATAAACTGCATACACACAGCCATTTCTTTAATTAAGTTGTACTGTCAAACTGGTTTTGATAAACTTATCACATTAAAGGAGCAATATGGATTGAACTAACGCGATAAACTTTGTTCATATTTGTTTTATTTTTCAATTTAACAATTTACAAATGAAAAAAAATTATATTAAAAAGAATATTGATAATATAATTTGTGATTTGCATTTCTTTGCATTTCTTCTTCTTATTTTTCAAATCGGCAGATGCAGAGCGGAGCTCCAGGTTTACATTATATGCCAAATCTAGCACATTTTTCCTCATTATATCTATAATGAAGGAGGAAAACAATTCATTAGTGTACTTCATTATCATCTGACTTTCGAGCCATAATGACGTATACTGTGTGACAAACGGAATTTTAATGAATAGTTAGTACTAAGGATTCATTAGATCATGCTGTGTGTCTAGGGTATAAATGATCTATATTTAGAATCTTAGTAAGGCTGTCCGCTGCTGTTTTTTTAACGTAGAGGGAGCCAGGTCTTGTGGAGACGGCATAAACTTTCCCCAGTTTACGTTGCTGAAATGCCTCTCGAAGAAGAGAATTGACGGCTGGGGTCAGGCTTTCGTTGACTTACACTAAATTCTCATAAGAGAAACCATCCAGCTGTGATAGCCGTAGCCCTTTACAATTACGAAAAGCTGACAAGAACGCTCGTTGCTCAGCATGTCTAGAGAAGCGCACAATTATCGGAGGATGCGCTTGGGCTTTCAAGCGAAAAGCATCAATGCAAGGTGTTAAAGGTTGATTTGCTACTCCAGCAATATTTTTGACGATGGCTGTCGTTTTTGATTGGGCAATATGGTATACCTCTTATAATAACATCACTTAGTCGCTGCGCATGCTGAATGGCCTGAGTCTGTTTGAGCACAGAAAGGTTGCTGACTTTTAGCTCCGATATGGCATTTTCGCATTTAGTTAACCGGTCGTTAAGAGACCGGCGGTCTCATCAAACCTCTTCCTAATCCTGTCCTCAAACTGGTGTAGAAAATTTAAGATACGGATTTCCAATTGCTCGCTCTCACTTTGAGTAGCAGACGATCGCGATGCAGCATCAGAAAGACTCTCAATAGTAGAGCCAGTTACTAGTTGTTTAACCATTAGGCAACGCGTTTACACTTTACTTGGGTTATCTGAAGCAAAGTTCTGACGGTCCTTCTGTTGTTTCTTGGGTGACATATTGTCTCTCTGGATTTTTTAAGAGAAAATATCATCTCTCTGGATTCTTAAAAGAAAACTTCGTGTCTCTGGATTCAATTCAATTCAATTCAATTTATTCAGCAATTGGCATTGTACAAATGAGAATATAAAATTCTTTTGGGTTGCACAAGTTAGAGAATCTAAAAAAAAGAGATTTTTATACTACATAGTAACTCAATACTTATATCTAGACTTACATAACTACAACGCTAAGAAAGATGAAGGAAATCAATTAAGTTAAGTAGAAAGAAAATTTAAAACTAAATTATAATAAAGAATTACTCTAAGAAGAGTAGTGAATCAAGGCATTGTGATTGAAGGTGCCAACGTCCTTGACATAAGCGATCTTCGCAACGAAGCTGGCAAAGAATTCTATAATTTGAAAGCTTGGATGAAGAATAGGCGTCTACTAACTAGGTAACTAGCATTAGGCCAAATAAGAGTTATTGTCCGGGTGGACCGAGCGATCGTAAGTAAGTCAAAAAAATATTTGGGCTGCGCATGTTTAATGATTTTAGCGACATAAGTAATCAATCGAAACTGCAAGTAAGTTTCAAGAGTACAACCGAAAACTGCAGAAACATGCGGCGAAACGTGATCAAATCTACGAAGGTTATATATGTACCTAATTATAGAATTAAATGTAGTTAAAAGCATCCTCCAGCAAACAGAATCAAGCCTGCCATAGATTTGACACCCATAAGTTATTAAGAGACCCAGTAGTGTGCGCACTAAATGCAATCTCGTTTCAGTAGGTGCAAAGAAGCTTGTGGCCCAAATCGAGCGAGAACCACCGTAAATTCTACGCATGATAAACTTAATGTGGTCGTTCCACTTCAAGGTCTTATTAAAAATTACCCCAAGATTGCGAACCGATTCATCATATGGAATTGTGCTATTATTAAGAATGATCGGAGGAAAGTACGACGTGTCAATAGAAGTTCTGTAAATAACCAAAGCTTTCGATTTCGCTGGATTAATAAGAAGATTATTTAGGATGGTCCATTGCTGGATACTCTCAAGGTCTTCATTCAGGCAGCTAACACCATCCTCAATTAAACCAATAGGCCTTGAGAGATACGCCTGCACATCATCTGCAAACAGGTGCATATGACAGTGCTTAGCAGAGGTAAAAATATCATTTATGAACATAGAAAAGAATAACGGACCCTGTAATGATCCCTGAGGAATCCCAGATAGAACAGAAATTGGGGGTGAATACCTATCAGCTGAAAACACCATTTGTGTACGATTGGAAAGGTAAGAATAGACAAATTTCGTAGCCTGCAACGAGAATTGAAAATTATCTACCAGTTTCTTGCAAAGCAGTAAGTGATCAACAATATCGAAGGCCTTGGAAATATAGAGAAAAATTAACCTCACGAACTTATCCTCATCAAAAGCAATTTGAATATCATTAGTTACCTTCAGTAAAGCAGAGGTACAACTATGGTTGAGTCGAAAGCCAGACTGACAATCATGTAACAAGTTGTGGGCTGCAACGTATTCAGATATTTGAAGAAAAATTACTTTTTCAAATATTTTGGAAAGAAAAGGAATAATACTAATCGGACAATAGTCAGTCTGAGCAGAGCTTTTAGGGATTGGTATGGCCTTTGAAAGTTTCCAGAAAATGGGAAACTGGCATCTCATAATGTATGTATTGCAAATATGAGCGAGAGGTGCAAGAAGATGTGGAAGCACAATACGGACAAATCGTGGATTAATGCCCTGGATACTTGTCAACTTCGGTAACGCGATAGATGCTAAAAGTATTGGAAGCATGAGGAGTCATCAAGGAGATATCAATTGCATTACCATTATACAACCTCGCATGAGATAGAAACTGTCTATTAAGCTCATCAGGATCTTCAGTGCAACAAAAATAACTAGAGGAACCAATGCCTAGAGATTTTAAATTCTTCCAAAGTTTTTTAGAAGGAAGATTGACGTTTAGAATAGATGAGAAATCTATTTTCTTCTCTCGACGGACGGCATTGGTAACCTTATTGTGTAAGGACCGAAATTGGTTCCAAAAAACTGTAAGTCGGTATCGTTTCCATACAGAATATGCCCTATTGCGCAACTGAATCAAGCGTTTAATATTTTCGAAAACCAGGGACGGTCCCTTCGCCTAACACGTTTAGTGACAAGAGGTACATACTTATAGTGGAGATAATTGATCGCATTAATAACCAATTCAACTTGATCGTTAACATCATCAAGATAATTAACGGTATCGCAAGGGAAGAAGGTAGCCTCGTGATGAAGCTCAATTAAATTAGTCGCTTTATTATTACGGAAGGAAAGGAAACTCTGAATAGAAGGTGCCTGCAAATGGAGATTATATATGAGAAAAATTATAGGTA
Organism: Dioctria linearis; assembly: GCA_963930735.1. Taxonomy (NCBI): domain Eukaryota; kingdom Metazoa; phylum Arthropoda; class Insecta; order Diptera; family Asilidae; genus Dioctria; species Dioctria linearis. The sequence continues at coordinate 22,372,492 of OZ005743.1, read as the reverse complement.
ATGGTCTGATATACCCGGCAAAGAAGCCTGGTTCATGAACTTGATTTTGGATTGATCAGCAATTAGAAAAATATAAAGGAGGGAAGAGCTTGAATTGGTAACCTGTTTTGGTTCGCTACTGGGTCTATAAAGACCTGCAGATAATATAAAGTTATCAAATGAGTTTGAGCTAGAACCATCAAGAAAATTGATGTTAAAGTCGCCACAGTTTATGACATCACAAAACTGTGGAACGATGTGGGAAAGATCATTTTTGAGATTATTAAGATTGATGTGACGAGGTCTATGTACGCAGCCAATCAGACATTAATCAAGACCTGAACCAAGCTGACAGAATATATAATCGGCACCAGCAATAGAGCTTTCACTACTCAGGATAGGTTTCCAATGATATCCTCTCCACCGCCACCAGTGCGGCATGAGCGATCATTACGAAGGACTTCATATCCAGGTATCTCAACATTATTCAGATCAGGCTTAAACCATGTTTCGGAGACACAGATCACGTCCACATCAGAACCCTCGAAAATCATCCGCATTTCATCAATTTTCGGAAGCATGCTTCGTGCATTGAGGTAACAGAACAGAAAGAATATTAACAACTGTGCGAATATTACCTGATCCATCCAAGCGATTCATGTTATCCACCATTTGAATAAATATCAACAATTATATGCACATCGCCAATCTCAATGAATGCAAACGAGAATAGATTAATTAGTGAAAAGAACTTATTGTTTACAAAAATTGGATAAATGTATTTCGTGGTAAAATAAATACGGAAAACTATCTTAATTAGGTAAGATGAGGTGCTAAATAGAAATCTAATAATTAATCTACATGATTGATTAAACAATATAAAACATTCAGATAAATCATATTTGAGTAAATTCATTAAATCAGTTAACCTAGCCCTAAGAAATACGTGCAAACTAAAAATGACGGAGAAGTGAATCATCCTCGATAAAATCATTAAGCACCGCATCCAGCATTCAAAATCAATTCAACATATTGCAGTCAATTAAAGAGCATCCAAGGTCAGAATTCGTTCAGCAGCTGCTCCATGAGGTCTCCGAACCCACACATAGCCCGACTGAGAATAAACACTAAGCAGTGGTTTTTGTTTTTTTAGTACAAGGGACTTGCGCAGAATTTGGTAATTTAATGACGTCAGACTCTCATTGATGTATATCGGGGGCGAGTCGGAACTGGTATCCATAGCATCCATTCCGATATCACGCAAACAAAAACATTTGTTTTTATTATTACTCCTCCGCAGAAATATGGTTTTTAGGGTTGCTGCGAGAACGTTTACGTTTTTTTTATCCTCTGGGCAATTGAATTTGATTATAATAGCACAATCTTTAATATTATCTTTAAGAGAAAAAATTGTCTCTCTGGATTTTTTGTTTTTTTTTAAAGAGAAAACGCAATAGCGACACAGCTACTTAGTGTATGATCACTTTCGTTTTAATTGAGGAATAATTAACTAAATCACTGAAACTTAGTTTAATTAAACTCCGAAATATCACTTTTTCAATTACCCTTTATTTTACTCCAACGAGTTAATCTAAGAATTAAACTAGAACTGGGAATTGTTATAAATTATAGGTAATATACCGGAGCCAAAGTAAAACGCGGCTAACCTCTACCGATATACATACTACTGTAATCATGATTGATTTAATAATGATTATTAATCTGATTGCAAATATAGTTGATTACGCCCAAAACTGGATACCGACTGCTTATGCGACCATCCTACTGAAAAACCCAGATTACCATTATTCCATTGAGTTAAAAAAAATTTATTATACCGAGATCAATTAAATGCAATGAATAGGCAAGAGGAAACCGGTCAATCATATCCATTGGTAATTCCTCAACAGGTGAACAGCATTTGTGATGTAAATCATCATTTCGTGACTATCCCAATTATATTCACTAACTGTAGTAGTAGATTTATTAAAATGAAAATTATTGTACCTTTTACAAGTGATCTTGCGGGTGAGTCGCAAATAAAACAGCACACATTTGCATTGAGTCTGTTAATGAGAACTCTGTTTGGATATAATACCTTTAATACATCTACAATTTCTTAGAAAATTTTCCACAATCTGGGGTTTGTATATGACCATAACTTTTCTTTCTGGCATATTATGAATATTAGCGAGAATTCAACTTCAGAGCTTCTGGATAGAGGCAATCAATCGATAGTTTTTTTTTTTTTTTTTTTTTTATATTATTAAGCCAAGCTCAGGGGATACCCTATGATGATAGGGAAAGGATTAGGGGATGTGAGGAGCGTGGCGGAGGTGCCTATGTGTGTCGCCCTTAAACTTCGGCAGATTGTATGCCGGAGGAAAAACAGAAGATGGTAAGTTGTTCCACATTCGCACTGTTCGGGATAAAAAAGCATCTCGGAATTTTACTGTACGGCCGAAAGTAATTTGAAGGGTTAAAGGATGTGAGCGGTTTGCAGCGCGAGTATTGCGTGCAGGAATCATTCTACAAGGGATTAGACTAGATATTTCATCAGAACATTGACCATGCATATAGCGATAAAGGAGCGAAAGGCATCCAACATTGCGGCGGTGCTCGAGTGAGTCGATATGACAAGTTATTGCCAAATCGCCAATGAGCTTGAAGGCTCTCTTTTGGACAATATCCAATGAAGCTAAGGCTGTGCGACCAGCCCCGGCCTATATATGGGAGTTGTATTCCATTCTAGGTCTAATGTAGGACTTGTAGAGGAGCGCTAGATTTGACGGGCTGAAATATTTCTTACACCTTTTCAGAAATCCAAGACATTTTGATGCTTCTTTGGCAACAGAGAAGATGTGATCTGTCCAGTTTAACTTACTAGAAATATTAATGCCAAGAATGCTTAGTGACGGTGAATCAGAAATTAATGCTCCATCAAAGAAACGGGTGTGGTTAAGCTATGATCTTGTTTTAATGAGATGAGACAGCTTTGAGTCTTAGATGCATTGAATTCAACGCGATTCGCTTTGCCCCAAGCGAGGATACTGTTAAGATCGTTGTTCAATGATCTAGTCATGCAATCTCTTTTAACACATGCGGCATTCCCCCTGGATTCCGCAAGAGTGTCAAAGGAGTAAGCGAAATCAAGAGTACTGTCATCTGCGAAACTATGGATGGGATTGAAAGTAAGGGAAAGCAGATCATTAATGAAAACTAAAAAGAGAGTTGGAGAGATAACAGAGCCTTGAGGCACACCGGCATTTATGGGATGCGGTTCAGATGTAACGCCATCTAATACAACACGTATTTGGCGACTAGATAGGAAACCTTCAATCCATAATAGAGAAGGAGGGGAGAGACCAAGTGCTTTAAGTTTGGCTAAAAGGGCTGGATGCCAGACTCTATCAAAGGCTTTTGAAATATCTAGAGCAACGATTTTGGCCTCACCAAAATTGTGAAGGCTACGATTCCAACGTTCCGTAAGAAAAGTCAGCAAGTCTCCAGATGAGCGACCGTGCCGGAAGCCGTATTGGCGATCGTTGATGAGCTGATTGGTTTCCAGATACTTCATTAATTTGGAGTTAATGATAGATTCAAAAACCTTTGAAAGAATCGAAGTGATTGCAATTGGTCGATAATTTGAGAGATCGATAACATCTCCTTTCTTAGCAGTAGGCTGAACGTGAGCTAGCTTCCAAGCAGTTGGAAATTTTCCTGTCGAATAAGACAAGTAGAAGAGTTTGCGCAGAGGTTTAGCCAAGGATGAGGCGCAGCTTTTAATTAACAGGGTCGAAAAATCATCAGGACCTGCGGCTTTAGAGACGTTGATATCCTCAAGGACCCTGAACACATCCCTCGTACGAACGTGTATTGGCTCTTGTACACATTCACACGGGCGATACAAAACAGGTGTTTGTGAAGTTGGTGGAAGACGAGAATTTGAAGCGAATCTGGCAGCTAAAATATTAGCTTTATCCAGGGAGTCAACAATCACTTCACCATTATTAAGTAGTGAAGGTATAGAGGAACTGGTGAAATCGTTCCTGATGGTTTTGACCAGGGACCAGAAACCTTTGCTACCTTTGCGGCTTGTCAAGATTCTTTGTCTAATATTCTGGTCAAAAAGAAATTTTTCTCTCTGCATAATGGACTTGCAGGTGTTCCGTGCAGTCTTGTAGACTTGTTTCATTTCCGGACGTGGATGCAATTGATAGGCGCGAAAAGCAGACTCTTTCGCTTTTATAGCTTGGTTGCACTTATCGTTAAACCAGGAGCGATCATGCTGTTGTTGAGACCTGCTGTAAGAATACGGAATGTATTCACGCATGCCAAGTTTTAGTATGTTACTAAATTGTAATGTGCATTCATCAACATCCCTCGAAGCAAAACAGACCGACCAATCAATTTCTTTAAGATACTTATTGAGACTTTCCCAATCAGCATTCTTATAGTGCCAAAGAAGCCTACTTGTAGGTGGAGCAGTTGGGCGGCACAGGTTTGAGGTGGTAAATTGAGCCGTGATTAAACAATGGTCTGACTTTCCAAGAGGGGAACCGACTGAATTGGAATATTTGTCAGGATGAGATGTTAGAAACAAGTCGAGTAAATTAGCTTTATCTCCAGCTGCATCAGGAATTCGCGTTGGTGCATCCACTAGCTGTTGCAAATTAAATGATTCACAGAAGAGTTCAACGAAACGGCCCGCAGGACTTGTGGTAGAAGAATGTCTGAGCCACGGTATATTATGAACATTAAAATCGCCTGCCAGGACGATTTCGGAAGAGGGGGAAACAGAAAGCAAATGATCAATATTGTTGGAGATATTGTCAAATACGGATACCGTGTCGTCATCAGACATATTTGGGCTGCGATAAAGGAAACAGAAGTATATGATGTGCTTGTAAAGTTTGAAACTAATCCAGATATAATTAAACTCTGGATTAGCAGAAGGAAAATCTTGAAGAATAGTAAAGGCCACATCATTCCGAATATATACTGCGATCCCTCTATGCTGAGAAAAAAGAGGCGAGGCACGAAGCTGTAACCACGGACGTGATACTGATTAATATCAGCATCAGAAACGACCTTGGTTTCACTTAGCGCAAGAATTGCCGGATTTTTTGAGTTAAGATGGCAGTACACCGAAAACCGATTTGCTCTTAATCCGCGAATGTTGCAGAAATCTAAAATGAAATTCTGCATACTGAAGGCAAAAACAAAAAAGCAAAAAAGAAAAAAAAGCGACACACAACAACACAAAAATTTGGGCGCCACCAGCCGCAGTCAACGACGCGAGGTAAAAAAAAACAACAATAGTGTTATGCCTATTTGCTGCTTTCAATACCTCAGACCGTGCAGTTCAATGACCACAGCTGGGTGCACCCAGATTGCTGATCAGTGACAAGTGCTAATGCATTTGCACTGATCACAGATGAAGAGAAGGAAAGGAAACGTTACCGTGCTGCTGGCTTATAGAATGTTGATAGGGCATAGAAGAGCCCTTCACTTGGCGGATAAAATTTATTTTGTTTATTTATTAATTTATCGGTCGCGTCGGAATTTAAATAATTATAGTAATTGATTATATTGAAAATATTTAGCACAACACTATCACTTGTCTTAAATTAATTGATTGAATATGTTTATATTGATTTATTTGAACTACAACACTAGGCAACGTCCGATCGGATTGACTCCACGCACTCTAGTAATGTTTATTTCAATATCTGTAGATTCATTATTAATAATAAAGAAATTCAGTAAAACATTTTATTCTATGATTCCAAAATATTCTATTCTCCCCTATTGATTTAAAATTGCATACTGCTGGGGTTTCTAGCAAAGTTCGTAGATCCGATGTTAATTTCGGTATTATATTCTTCATAATTGGTAATAATGCTTTCAGGGCAATATATCTTATGTTATAACTTAATGCTCATAATTTTAGCTTTTCGCTCAAATCAATTTTCTTTTCAATTGCATTCGAAAATATTTCATCATCACCATGGTCAATAAAGTAGTCATTAAAATTATCTTCTTTTTCTTAATGAAACCATTTATATTTCACTGCGTGCGCTTCACATTTCCTTTCCTTTCATTCATTCATTGTAAACATTGCAACTAAGCAGAACTATGATCAGATCAAGTAAATAATTTACTTTTATTGCCTTTTGGGACATCACTAAGCTTTGTGGAGCTACTCAAACTTTTTTCAAACTTTATACATTTTGGAGCAGCTTTTGATATTCCACAAGCGACATCTATTGGAAATGTAAACAACTTTACGTTAGTGACATCCTAGTAAAATTTGGGTTCGGAGAACGGAATATTCAGGAAGGTTCTAGGATAATTTGTGGAGTATAAATACGGAGCTACTCACATCCAGGAGGCGAGTCTTTTTGCAGACAGTGAAGTGAAGGAAGTAAACTATTTGTATTGCGATAATTAGAAGTACAGTACTAGGGATAACTAAGAGTTGATTTGATAATTGTTTGTGAATTGTGAGAGTAAACAGTAAACTTAAATAAAAAAGAACTTTTGAATTATATCTGAAATATTGCGTTTTCAATAACGAACCAAGGCCACGCTTGTAATAATATATTCCACTACGCTTAAATTTCTTCCACTTTTCTACATCCATATTTAAATCAACAATGTGGCTGCAATAAGCTAAATACTACGTTTTTTGCGTATTTTGATTTCAAGGCTTTATAAAACAACGAACTATGAATTATAAATTGACATAGGTTATAATTTTATATAAAAATAGCTTCGTATATAAAACTATAAAGATTAGGGCTTTATAAGCACTTATAGTGTTATATTTAAAAGAGCAAAGCTTTATAATTTTATTAAGCGTAACGCTTTAAAATAGTAGTATGATGAAAGCTTACAGTGTTATTCTTATACAACCTTTCGCTTTATAAAATTATATCGCTTATGCCTTTATAAAAATAGCATTATAAGCGCTCTAGGTGATATTTTTATAAAGCATTGAGTTATATAGCTTATAAAGCAGAATTTCCATTAATAAAGTCTTTATAAAAGCACTTTTTCAATTATAAAGCCTGCAGCACTAAAAATGGTCATTTGGGAATTAATGCACGAATTTATTATAATTTCCTATGGTCACCACTCTGTCAAGTCTATTCTTGAAACGGTTCGTCGGCCAGTAAAAATGATTTATAAACAGTTTTGAGTTCTGAAGAACTCTTCAGTATAATAAAACCAGCTAGGACTGATCGTTTCCACCTTATACCTAGAAAAGCTTAAATTTTTGTATGGCAACACTATGAAATGAATGAAGTGTTGCCCAATTTAGTCCACTTCTAGATTGTATTTACTACTTTTAAGAAACTGCCATCTAAAACATTTGAACTGCATCGACGCGTTCTGAGGTACTGTTCAAATATCTAGTGAAAACCAAAATTTGTATATGGTAACCCTACGCAGGAGTTAGTAGCTGATTTTTTCCATTTTCGAAGTTAAATCTACATGGTTTTTTAAAGGCCGTGTGAAAAATTTCAGCCCTCTAAGTAAACGTGTTCACGAGTAATCCTGCACAAGGACGGCCGGTTAGACAGACGGGCGAACATGGAAATATAAAAAAAAAAACTGTTAATATTATGCATGGGTATACAATCCATTTTGCTGTATGTTACTATATGTAACAAACAGAACGACAACCTTGAGCCAGGAGCCAAATAGCGAACGAGACATACTTTGGAATGAATATTATTTGTAATCAGGTTTATCCTAAGCTCGCGCTATGATAACCAGATTGCAGGGTTAAGTATTGCCAACATATGGTTAACATTTGCTTTACATTAGTCTATGTTTGTTGTACTAAAAGAGCAGACGCATTTTGCAATTAAGACACCCTCAAGTTTGTCAAGGCTTGTGTTTGAGGCAACATCGTAGCCGTTTTGATTTGAATGGTGAGAAAGTCGAGTATATTTATGGTATGTAGATTGTCGGGATAATGATAGATTTCATATTAATTTTCGATAAATATTGCAAGAATTTCGGAAAAAAACTAACGTATGTTGTGGCATAATGACCAGTTTTTTTTCGGGGCATAATATCGAGTTTTTTGCGGGGCATAGTGACTAAGTAAGTTTTTACGGGACATATAGACTAACTTTTTACGGGGCATAATGACGACCTATAACCATTTTTCGATTTTCACATTCTGGTAGGCGCATTGAAGAGCGGATTTAAAAAAAAAAATTTTACATTAGAAGAAATTTCTTTGTGAAGGGAAACAGGCGCGTATTCAGAGTTGCAGCTTGGTGGTGGGCGTCACAACTAAAATGTTCCAAGGGGAGGAAAAAAGTCGGAAGCAGTCGCTTTTAATTTTTTTTTATCATATTTAAATTAGTTATCACAAAATTCAATTTTCGGTTTGATTTTGAAAACCTGTCGATAATATAATCCACATCAATGTCGATCTAAGAGTGGACAGATATTAAGGACTCATATCCAGATACTCTTTGTCGTGCAAAGATTGTAGACATGATGTGATGCAACCGATTCTGTCACGGCTGAAGTAAATGACTGAGAGTGGGAGCTTGCACCTTGCTTCACATTCAAAGGAATAGGAGTAGAAGTGCATGATATGTCACTGACTATTTCTTTTGATGCGAACTTAACTGATCTTGCTTTCTTCTGAAAAAAGTTATCAATGGTCTTATCAGTCTTCTGTTTCCCACTTTCGCTACCATTTACCTCCTACCTGACTAGTATAGCAAAGTTATTCTTCTCCTATAAATTAAAAATAAAGGTAAACTAAACAAAACTACTTGAATTAATACGAAAGTACAAGCAAAGCAACGGCAACTACCGTAGGCAGAGGAAAACGAACACTGTGCTGTAAAATTTGTGAAGAAAAATTGTAGAATCAATTATAGTGGCATCAATCCAACTGATCGTTTTCAGCAACCAATAGTGTATAAAAATTCGAAAGCAAAATGTTCAATAAAATTTTCAAGAACAAAATGTAGGGTTGCCAGCGCTAATAAGTATCTTTAGCGACCCAGGTCAGCCAAGGCACCTGAATCAATATAACTCTTCGGAACCATTGTCCGCGTCCAATAGTGCATGAAAAATCTAAAGAACTTTCAGAGCTTTCTAAGAAAGCTGAATGCTTGTGCCCCTGTCCGGAAGAGAGAACCACCAGAATCAATCCACCAATTCGTTTGGACCGTTAACAACTATTCAGCTAATCATTCAAATTCTTAAGAACAATTTGCAGCTATATTTCTAAAGGTACGTGCACAACGTGGCGAAGTTAGTCGAGGCGAGGCGAGGCTATATCAAGTGTTAAAGGCATAAAATAATTGCACGCTGTTCTATGAGAGTGTTCATAAAAATTCTGTGGCAGCGTGCGATGTGGCGAGACACCTCGAGGTAAATCGTTCGAGAATGAAATTTTTAATTTTTTCGCGAGGTGCAGCGCACTAATTTTTATAGCTAGCATATTCTTATTGGTTTTTTCTTTGATATAATCGAATGGTCTTTATTCATTCATATATTCATATATTGGAAGAATCTACCAGGATCAGTCCGAAAATTTTCACATGAATGATGAATTCGCCAAATTCCAGACGTTTCGTTTTTATCGGGTGGCAAGAAAAAGAGCGAAAAGTACCTACACTTAGGTGAAAAATTCTATATTATTGCACTACTTGACAAACACAAAATTTCTTCTTCTGAATCTGATGACACTTCACGATTTACTAAGAAACTGAACGCCATGTTGTGAACACTACACCTCGAGATGTATCTTCACCTCGCCTCGCCCAACTGCCTAGCCTCGCAAATTTAATGCTTCCCTACGAACGTAAATATTTGAACAACTCAGGCTTGAATCAGTGTCGCTATGAAAAATCAATGGGTGGTTAGACGTTGATTGCATAACTAGAGTTCTACTGGAAGAACCGTAAAAAAAAATTTGTTAAGTCAAGGCTTAAATACAATTGCGATGGGCAACGGCAAATGACGAAAAAATGCCGCTGTCAAACTTTTAAAAGCATAGCGTCTTATGCGTATGCCCAAATTGCGACGGGTGACGGTCAGCGGTCGACGAAGTTGCCGTTGGGACTGATTAATTTCTAATTTTTCCGTCCTCGCTGCAGTACTACCATCAAAACCAAATGAATGAACTTGTTGTCGCATTTATTTTTCTCAAGGTTATAGGACATCGCGACAATTTTAAAACAATGAATTTTGATGGAAAAGTGATTTCGTGTTTTCGTAGGATTCTATTTCCTCCTACAGTTTTCAACCTACAGCAATGACTGAGGTGTCGTTGGACAGATAACAGAACGGAGCAGTTCGAAAATTTTCGAAAATCTGGATAGGGAAATTTTAGTCGATTGCCTAAATTTTTGTGCAGATTTTCCAAGATTTCTTTTCATTTTTATACAGAATTTTGATGAAAAATTGATTGAGGAAGTGTGAAATCATAAAATAATTTATGGAAAATTTGTGATATTTTTGTCATTTAGTTTGATTTTAATTTAGTTAATTTCTATATTTTAAACTTTTTCTTTCCACACTTTGGTCCAGTGCAATTCTTTCAAAATAATATAAAATATTCTCGATAAAGATCTGTTGCAAAACGCTCAAAACTAATAACAAATGAAATTTCAGTATCTCCTTCTTTCACAAACGCCGCTCACTACCTGTCGTTACAATTGTACTCTCAATTTTTCGTCTACCTCTTTTGACAGCGAATTTCGCGCCATCGGAAAATCAGATAGGTAAAAAGAATTATGATCGCTAACCAATCTTTCAGAAACAATAACACTTTTTAAACTTTTTAATCAGCGCAACAAAAATATAAAAGCATTTTCATAGGCGGGCTGATAAGCATTACGTGGCATTTTCTAAAAAATTAAATACTAAAAAAAATATGCATTCCAAAATTACTTACTATCCTGTGCTAGGTATGATAGATGACTTTTCAACACTATATAAAAACGCAAGAAAATTCTAAAAAATGTGTACACGTTTAAAAGATTAAAATCGTCCTGTTAAACTTTTATAGTTCGCTCTACAGTCCAGCGCCACACTCAATTCACCGCGAAGATACGTGGCGCTTTGCGGAAGGGGGGGTCACGACCCATGTAACCACCCTCTATACGCGCCTGAAGGGAAATGACTCACACAATGAGTGTGTTTAGCATTTCACAAACTGTGAATTTTTCAGACGTTTGTTGCTTAAAAGGCGAGAAATCCGTTTGTAAAAACTATATTTTTTTCGATTTCTATTAATACAAAAGAACTTTTGGAATGACAACTTATTTATCCTAAAACATCCAAAATCCACGAATTGCTTTAAATGTAAAATATCAGATATTGTAAGTTCGCATTTTTCAACTTCGATACTCGAGTTGTTTCCTCATTTTAAGATGATGGAGTTTTAGGTATTTTTTCAAGAAAACATCAATCGTTTTGTTTTGAAGTTTATTTTTTTATTTCATTTGCTCGACGTTTCGGGTCCAGGTGCGGCCCTTTTTCAGGAGCTCTATATAAATAAAATTTCACATGAGTCAACTTCTTGAGATTGGTACATTTATTTTTTTTCTGACATACCTTCTTTTTACATAGAACTGGCGCTAAAAACTATTGAAACGAAATGGTCTACTATAGAAACTCTGACACCAATAGAGAAAGATCTGTTCAAAGAAATAGTAATTTTCTGCGTAATGGAATGTAACTACTTCTCACATAATAACAAATTCTATAACCAGAAGTACCGTCTAGCGCTAGGAAATCCACTCTCAGGTATCTTAGCAGAAATGGCATTAGATTTTATAATTGATGAAGCCTTAAAACAAACGGGAATAGAACCAACTTTTTTAAGAAAATACGTGGACGACATTATTTGCGCTATACCCAAAGACTCAGAAATTAATTTTGTTAATAGCTTCAACAACATACACCATCGATTTAAATTCACAATAGAAAAAGAAATTAATAATAGCATCTCCTTTCTTGACATTCGATTGCATAGATCAAGGAATCAGCACATTATAACAGACTGGTATTGCAAACCTTGTAGCTCTAATAGGATTTTAAACTATTATTCAAACCACCTGCATAACGCTAAGGCAAACACAGGCCAATCCCTCGCCAGAAAAAAATCTTTACAGTAAGCAATAAAAAATTATTATAAAAAAATATTGGAATCGTTACAGACATCCTAATAAAAAACAACTATGCATCACATATAATCCACACAATAATGAAAAGAACTATAAGGAACAACCATTTCAACGATTCGATACCCACACCGAACAACGCAATAATATTAGATAATACCAATCCTATTTGTACATCAATCCCGTTCAATACCCATTCTCCCTAAAAATCGCGAAAATAATTAAAACCGGGAATAACCACGTAAAAATTGCCTTCAAACCAATAACTAAACTGAACAACAATTACACGATCCAAGGATCCGATATCTACACAAGAAAAAAACAGCGTTGTATACAATGTCGAATGCGAGAACTGCAACGCTGCGTACATCGGACAAACATAAAAAAAAAACCTTAAAACTAGACTATCACAACGTAAAACACTAGCACTAGTACTAGCATTCCACTCAATAGAAACAGGACAAGTATTTTCTTTCGAAAATGCAAAAATAATAGACACGACGAGAATAATAGGAAAAAACTAGAACTAAAGGAAACTTGCCACATATACGTTAAACGTTGTAAACCTAACACAGGGCACAGAACTAATAAATAAAGAATATAAGTACATACTGAGCAAATTAAAACCATAGTAGTAGTTACTTATATTAACGTTTACTTCTCGGCAACCGCTCACTTTCATATTGTCCCCGTAGCACGTAAACTGTTTTTGTTTGAAGTCTATTTTAATTTATTAACAATGTATTTTATTTTTATTTTAATGTAATCAGTTTTCTATTCTGTGTAATTGTTATTTTATGAGAAAATCATTTATACGCGCAGACAAAGAAAAAAGAGGATGTCAGGAAAAGAAAATGTTTGTACCAAACTCAAGAAAGTTAACTCATGTGCAATTTTATTTATTTCCTGAAGAAGGACCACACCTGGACCCGAAACGTCGAGCAAATGAAATAAAAAATTAATCTTTAAAACAAAACGATCGATGTTTTCCTGAAAAAATACCTAAAACTCCATCATCCAAATCAACCCGATCAACGTAAAAAATCAGCTGTAAACTCATCATTTTAGAATGTATAATTTTACTGTAAAAACCATATTCCTGCAAGGCTCATTATGGTCATTAGTTAATGATAATATTTTTTGATAAAAATAAAATGCTATTTCATATTTCATGTATTAAATATAATTCGTTATTATGTCCCGAGCCCTTCGTCATTATGCCCCGTATGTCGGGCGTAGTGACGAACTGGTCATAACATCACTTCGGTCAATAGCACATGTTCTGCCCAATGAGAACACTCAAGAAAAATACTAATAAGGATGTGGACTGTAAATAAGAACGCCGGGGAATATTTTAAAGTCAGTGGTTTATTAGACACACACGTCAAACTTATCCACAAAATTCCAACTAGAACTAGATTTAACAGAATTCAATATCACTTATATTAGATACACTTTATTTGGATAACGTCACTTAACAACTAAACTTCAATTATTCAAATTGATTCAATAAAATCGCTTTCTCTCTAGTTTCACTTATGTTTCTAATTTCATATATGTATATAATAATCCGTATGAAATATAGTATACGATCAATCAAAAAAAAAGTACTCACCAATTTAAACTATGGAATCCACTTTATGGCGTTGGTAATTAGATAGTTAGCTATTATCTTGCTCTGATCGTTCTCCGGAACAAGATACTTTACTTCAGTCGAGACCCAAAGCAAAGTTGTATTAGTAGTGTTTATTCTAGTCGGTACCCAGAATAAATATCTTTCTCTCAGTCGACACCCAAGATAAAGGTTTGAAATTAGTAAATGTTATTCTAGTCGCTACTCGGAATAACTATCTTAATCTCAGTCGAGACCCAATATAAAGGTATTGAGTTAGTAAAATCTATTCCAGTCGAGACCCAGAATAAATGTCTTTATCTCAGTCGGTACCCAAGATAAAGTTGTTGAGTTAGTAAGATTTATTCCAGTCGAGACCCAGAATCCTTAGAGGCCCTAAGCACTGAAACATTTCGTGCCCCTATATTATATCTAACTCAATATTGAAAATATTATAAAATTGGTTGGATCTGATGGCAAGCTACATATAGGAAAAGGCACGCCGATTTACTTGGGTTCAATATGAATTTACTTACATAGAACAAATCTGTCATTAAACAAGGAAACGAAAGCGACATTAGTTAGCTGAATCTATGTAATTTTACTGTAATATAAAACTACGGCTGCTATTATGTTCAAAACATTGTTGCATCCATACGCATAAAACCAAAAGTAGATGGTACACATGAATGGTTGCGAGTTTTTCTTTTACATCTGAACACTACTGAGAATGGAAACGTGTAAAGTATGAACACAGTGTTTAGCCTCCCGGCGCTGGTATCGGGATTAATCCCGGCTTTTCAATGACGTCGTAGTAGGATAACAATAAAGTAACCAGTATTACCAAAGAGTCACGGTTATCATTATAAAATTCAAAATATATGCGCTTGCGCTTATATGTATCAGCTGAGTCTTAACCAACACCAACAATGATTGCCATAAGCACAAAAAAAAACGAAAGGTGAAAGAAATTACCCATTGAAGGGAACACAGCAATTGTTGTAAGTAGCAATTCAAAGCCCTAACCTAAGAAAGCATCTGGTTTATTTTCCGCTCTGTATGGTGACCTGCAAGAAGACTTCGTAAGCTCGACATCCACACAATTTCAATATTGTTGGCACTAATATTATTCGACAGTAAAACCGGGACTATTAAAGATACCGGCTGTCGTTGCTGTTTTCGTCATTGTATGTTTTTGCATAACCAGGATTGATATTGTTATGGGCCGCGTACTCCATTCTCAAGGGCGAGAGCGGGCGTAGGAGTTTAATATAAGAAGAAAAACAAATCCACTATTTCATTTTTTATGGAGCTTTATTATTTTATTTATTTTTTCAATGAACCTTTCACATCTTGCTTTATATTCAGCTTTTCTTAATTTTCTTCTTAAAGAAAGTATTTCCCTTAAGAACTCCCGGTTTTTTCTTAAACATTCTTGCGCGACGGTCGAAAAACAAACTCCTCGAGGCTTGGGTTCGCTGCCCCCAGGTTTTCGCGATATTTGGAAAAACATTTTGCTTTTCTTTACCGCTTTCTTTCGACGTCGAAAAAACGAACATGAGAATATGCAAAAAATGTTGATTGCACCAGGAAACTCTAATCTGATATGCCTATTATCGTTGTTTAAAAATATTAATTTTAAGACGCCAAGAATAATTATATGTATGTATATGAATTTTGAGCATTATCTGTATATGTACTGCGTACATGCAAAGAGGAACAAGACACTGTATGTAGGTAAATAGGCATGTCGTGGGAGTGGAATGTGTGTCTTGATAATAAAATGCAATTTATGTCTAATTGTGAATTTGAATGAGATTAAAATTAAATTCAATTTTTGTTTTGAGGTTCAAACTTATAATTGATGAATATGACAATACATTGATGTATCTTATGGTTGTGGCACAGGGAATAGGGCACATGAATCGCAACAATATGAATTCCGGGATATAAAAGAAAAGAAGTGCATATCACGTTTACACATTGCTTTTAACAAGTTTATTAATTTCCATCATATCGTACAATATTTAATAAACTAGCAAAACAAATCATATAAATAAAACATAATCTCCAAGTATCTGCGAAGTAAAACGGATACTAAAATATTTAGCTGTTTTTGGAATTTTTTTTTGTTTAAAAATATCTTAAATTTTTTCTATGTCCACTGTTTTGGTGCCCCCTTTCTCTTGATGCCCTAAGCACGTGCTTAGTTTGCTTAATGGTTAAGCCGGCCCTGCCCAGAATAAATATCTTTATCTCCGTCGCTAGCCAAGATAAATTGTTGAGTTAGTAAGATTTATTCCAGTCGAGACCCAGAATAAATATCTTTATCTCAGTCGATACCCAACATAAAGTTATTTTGTTAATAATTCTATTTTATTACCACTAGACAAGTCGATTTAGAAACGATGCGCAATCTATGAAAGCTGGATACGAAAAAGAGAAAGATTTAAGTTGGCCTGCGGCTTATATTGCCTCTGAATTGCGCACGGCACCAACAAATTATTTTACCTTGCGCATAGCAACCAAAGTACATTGACCTTAGCGACTGTGCTGGTAGCAACAGAAAAATCCATTCACGTTAGCAGCTGTGCATAGGTCAGAAGAGTACATTGACCCTAGCAGCTGTGCCAGGCAATTGGAATTTTGAGCATTTTTGTTGCCGTTCCTGATTTTGCCTAGCTAATGTTATTAGGCTTATAATTATAAAATAAGATGATGTAATTAGATCTTTTGATAAATATGAAGCCAACGTCTTGTCGTCCGCAAGATACAAAATATGTACAAGCTTATTGCGCTTATTGCGCTTATTTTCGCTGATAAAAGCTTTTTTCGAAGAATGCTTTATGAAAATTTCTCATGTTAATATTAAAACGACTTGAGTTGAAATTCAACACTTTTGTTTTTCCCCCAAGTCTTTTTATGGAAATATATTTATAAATATATATATGTAAAGAAATTGGAAAAAAGGATTTTGGTTACTCAAAACAGATTCTAAAGGAAACGATGTTACTTGGCTATACAAGATTTTTTCAGCTTTATGTTTTCAATTTATTACCTAAATATTTTTATGGTAGGTATCGAATATTTAAAAAAAAAAATCAATTCTATTGTTGTATAGAAATTGACTTTGCGAAGCGTGAATTTACTCCACGAAGGTCAACACCCTCCTCCAATACTTTTTGCTGCTATTATCGTTCTAATTTCATTAGTATTATTGAAAAATCAAATTATAGCATTTGGTTAAATGAAAGCTTTTATAAACTTTCTGCACGCCATTTTCCCATTGCTATTGAGAATAAAGACAGCACCTCGAACCTATAGACTGCACACGGTTCTTGCACAAAATGCTGAATAGAATTAATCGCGGGTTTTTCCTGGGACTCTTGTTCGTAAATTACTTGTTTCAGTTTTGTGGACTTATAAGTTTCCGTTTTGACAAAAATTACAAAATATTTCGACAGTCCAAACGACTTTTGGTATATTCCATTGTAATGCGTATCTTCTTAGCTATAATAATGATTCTCATATCAAAATCCATAATAACGTATACGAAGTTCATTTATGACAAAAATTTCAGTGTTTTTAGATTTGTGCGTTTTGTGGGCCTTGTTTTGTATAGTAATCTTTACATAACTTTCTTTGCCATATTTTTATTGAAACGTAACTCAATTGTAATCACTTTAAATCGTGCTCTGAAAATTTGGAAAGACATTTCAGATATTACAAAAAATAAGAATTTACTTGACACCAGACATTTTACCTTAGTGCTGTATAATTTCATTTCTATAGCACTTAAACATCTTATTGTTCTAAAAATTAAAACCAATTATCACAAAAGTAATTTGTTTACTAAGTACGAGCATGTAATGATGTGCCACATTCACTCTATTAATGTGATATCTTATATTTCAATCTTTATTGCTTATCTCGTACTGTCAGTCGAACTGAAAGCACTTGAAAGACACTTAAATAAAACTTGTAGCGAAATATATCTGTTAAGTGTGAAGAACGAAAAAAGACATATTCTAATGCAAGTGCACTGTGACTACAGCGATAGAATTGATAGAATTTCAAAAATATACGCAGATATATTTCAAACAATTCTTGAGCTTAAAAAAAATTTTCAACCGATAATAGGTTTTATATATTGTGGAGGATTTTTTTACATTTTGGGGCATGCATATGAAATTGGTGAAATATTGTATATATTGCTATGCTTAACAAACCTATTAGAGTACCTTACAATGACATTGATTCTAGATTTAATTTCAAATTTACGAATGCGGAACAATTTTCTAGCTGTTATCAATATTAAATGTGACGAACGCCTTGAACAAACGGTATAATAATTTGAATTTAAGTTTTCAGACATTTTTTATTTACTAATTGTAAATTATTTTTTCATCTTTTAGTTGGAAAAATTCCAACATCAACTCATTTTGAATACGCTCAACTTTGATATTTGGAATATGTTTCAATTGAATAATGAGACATTTTTGGTGTATTCACACTTTCTACTGATTCACATAATATTTATTGCACAGAATCAAAACAACTAGAGGAGTTTAATTTTGTAAAAGAAAAAAATTATGGAAAAATATATTAAAAATATTATGTAAAATAAGATGCTTTGCCTATTTAATTTTTTTTCCTTTGACCTTTTTGTCAATTGTAGCAGGTTACCGGATCAGGAAGTAAACACAAAACTGCCTATAATTGAATATTTTTCATATGAGTCTTCTAATTTCCTAATATCTATTATAGCTCAAATTGCGCTTACATATAGTCAAAGTGATATCTATCTCCCATAGTCTTTCTATGTTTAACACATATTCGTCCGCATGTCCAAAATTCGTCATTTCATACTCAATGAATATTCGTCATTTGTATATTGCAGTAAATAAATTGATTCTTGTTCTTCTAATTCTGAATAAATTAAAACGTAGTTTTTACCAACCACAGATAATTCTGCAAGAGATTTGATTTCAGCTCCAGTTGGATCGTATTACAGTGCAAACGCAAGAGAAAAAAAATTAAATATAGAAAAAATTACTAGTCGGTCCTGTGTATAGAAGAATTTTCTTCAAAATTTAAGGTCGGATGTTTAAGGAATTTCTGGGATTTTACTTCATTTTTTTCAACCTATTTTTATCAAAATTAAACAATAAAATTAAAATGGACCAGGAAAAAGACAATTTATTGTGAGTCTCGTAATAGCATTGATGATTTTTTTAAATCTAATTTTAATGGTAATGATAATGGCAATAGTGATATTGTTATGGCAAGATGCTCACGTTTTTATCCTTTACAATATAGTGACTCTGACAATGATAGTGATTCTGAAGATGACTTGTGGTGGGATACTGACATATCGCTCGTGTTGGAGCCTTTTGAAGGAATGCCTGGTATAGATATGATGCCAAATTCACCCGAATGTGTAGAAGAGGTAACAAGTTTATTTATTAGAAATTATATCTTTGAGTTTATGACAATAGAATCAAATCGGTATCATACTCAAATTTCTAATTTACGGAAGCCCGAAGCCAACAAATCAATAAAATGGATTAATAGAACTGGCCACTCGAGGATTTGCAAAAAATCGTTTTTTTCTAAGGTAGTTTAATACCTATAGAATTATATTTCAAATGATTATGTGCGTGAAAATCCCGAAATATTCCATTTTCGTATTCTAGCGCAACCGCTCTTAATTCGCACCAAGCTACTTTTTGATCGCAATGGTAGGCTATGCATTTAAAAAGACCGCTATTCGACTAATTATTGTTTTTGTCAACATTCTTGGACAAATTTGATTTTTTTCCTCAGTAGTGATTGATTTGTTCGTACATTGAGTGATAAAGTTGTGTACAATGATAAAAAGAGGATCAAAAACGACTCCCAGCAAGAAAACGAACAAATCTCGAAGACGACCATTAAATCGTCATGAACTGCCCACCGCAAAAAGGAAAAGCTACAAATAGCTTGGCTGAATATAAATATAAGCCAGCTCTGCCAATTGACATATTCAAAGCTATCAAACCAGTGTACGAAGAACTGATTAGTACTGATCTTCTTACTCGATGCATCGGCGGTTTCATACAGAACAGTAACGAAAGTTTCAATTCGACTGTGTAGGCCTTGGCTAGGGCTGCCATCCGTCCGAGTTTCTCCGCATTTGTCCTAGTTTGGAGGGCTTCCGGGGAGCGTCCGGATGAGGTTTTCTATACTGTCCGAGTTTTAAAATTCTGGAAACCAATTAAATAAAAATTTAATTTTTGTGTGTATTTACGGTGTAGTTGATAATGCCGAAGTCGGACCGACTCGACTCTCACTCAAGATCTCTCTTCTGGTCCCAGCCAGTCTTAGCTCAGTAGCGAAGCTGGTAGTGCGACTATTGCTTGTGTAACGTGCGTTGTGTACCTGTATATTATTTTATGGAACCCCCGCCCCCCAACAATGTAAAATCCCGATACTACAGTGCGTCAATAAACGTATGTAAAACAATTGTAAATGGCACCGTACAAATACGGGAAGTAACCCAAGTTGTTGATACTTCACGAGAGAAAAAAAAAGACCTAAAAAATAAAAAAAACCCCACAAGAAAAATAAAAAGTATGTAAGATAAAGGAAGGGTATAACTTAATAAAAAGTAAAACTCATGTTTAAAAGAGGGAAACATCGGCACTTTTACCGATAAGGTGAAGTGTAGGGATGTACATTCTACTAAGATTATGTTGTTCCTCGGCATACTGCAAGTGTATAATTTTTACAACAATTTAATCAGTTTTACTGGATATTTTTGCACTCCATTAACTGCAATTAAAAATGCTTTTTTTTTACAAAACAAAACCATGGATATTGATGAAACAAAATTGATTGGATGAATGTACAAAATTTCAGTTAAAATCTAAGCGATAAGACAAGCTTGTAACGGCAACTCAACTTTGGCTTAATTTTTTAAAACATCGTATGCTCAGTTGTACACTGACGTATTTAAGATTGCACAGTATTTTTTTTTGCATATCAGCTCATAATGCCAACGAAGAGAGAGTGTTTTATCAATTTCTCAACTGTGGATAAAAGAAAGAAACTCACTGAACATGTAAACAGTTTCGTCACTAATCAAAACAAAATTTAGTTTTAAAGATTTTAATTGTGTTGATTTTTATAAATTCTTAAGGTAAAGATACACGTTGAGAGGCCTTTGCTCTTTAGTCTCTAATTTACAGAATCTAAAAACTCCAAAATGCTTAGATGGCAAGGGACTCTTGTCTCAGATCAAAAAATGAGGTCTCTGAATTCCATGAGAAAAAGTCTCTAGAGACACTTCTTGAAGTGTATAGGTACACGAAATTTATATTTGGTCTCCAGAGGTCTGTGTTAATTGTCAAGAAGGAGATTGTTAGAAAGAAAGTGAAAAAGCTCTAGAAAATGTGTGATTTTTTTTTTCAAAAATAACCTGACCTTTATTGACGAACAAATTTCTCCACTTTAAAGCCATTACTATCCCAACTTGAGATTTTAATAATTTACTAACAACATCATTAATATTTTCATACACAATATGATGAAGTCATAGGACATACTAAGTTTTTCATTCCATTTGCAACGCATAGAAATAATGGGCCATCCCACACGAGTATTCCTGATGCAGTATGCAAACTGGTTTTTTAGGAAGAGGAGAAAAGAAGCAAAGAGATATCTCTCCAAAGTTTGCATAGTGCATCAAGAATACTCGTGTGGGATGGCCCAATGATGCTAGAGCAAAATGCATTCGACACACAAGCAGAATATTAAAAGTTATTTTAATTTTTGCATGTGCGTTTGTCCATCCGTCTGTCCATCTATTTCTCTGTCCGACCATCAGTCTGTCCGTCTGTTCAGCTCCGTGAGTCCATCCACACAATAACTCCAGAACGTGTATATTTAAATAACTGAAATTTCGCACGCGGTCTTTAAAAAAAGCAAGTTTAAGTATGAAAATGCGACAAATCAGGTAATTCTTTCCTAGGGTTGCCGTACAACAAATTCGTTTTGCAGTGTATATTTGCACACTGCCTGAGAACACGGCAACTTAGAGAACTGAAATTTTGTGCACATTGTTTTTATGAAAATAGTATGTATAATTTAAAAAATGGACTAAATCGGGCAACGGATTCTTTGTGTTGCTATATAAAAATTTGGGATTTGTACGTATATTGTGAAATTTATCAGTCCTAGACGTTTTCATTGCACTGAAAATTTCTTCAAAATATGAAATCCTATGAAATTGGTCATCATCATTTATAAGTACTTTCCAACGAACCGTTCTAGAAATATGTCAGTCACTTATTTTGAAAGTGGTGCAATTACTCACTCCACAGTTAACTGATAGAGCAGAACACACAATAGTCTCCGGAAATCTAAAGACGAAAATGAGCAAACTTCGAAGACCAAAAACCGAACATGGAAACCCGGTTGATATGAATAACACGACAGGAGACCAGAGTCGGAGACTAAAAACATCTCTAGTAATTTGGTATTTTAAGAGAATTCTTGCATCTCCAAAGTGTATAATACATGGGTCTCTGGGTGTCC
This sequence comes from Dioctria linearis, assembly GCA_963930735.1. Classification (NCBI taxonomy): domain Eukaryota; kingdom Metazoa; phylum Arthropoda; class Insecta; order Diptera; family Asilidae; genus Dioctria; species Dioctria linearis. Next base: position 22,350,151 of record OZ005743.1, on the reverse strand, counting down.
ACAGATCGAGAGAGTGATCTCTGGAAGTTAAAGTCTCTCGCCTACATTCACCTTTCCCGAAAAGGGAAGCTATTTTGAAAGCTATATGCCACACTAAATGTAAATGTAATAAGTTACTAGTTTTAGTTCCTTTAATTAATATTAGGTAATTTATGATTTGCTTTTACAGAAGTAAAATTGTATTACTAATTTTTAGAAGATTTATTTATGTTCCTAAATGTAAGAGAGATTTAATTTAGTTCATTGACATCGTTTTATTTTACCGTTTTTTTGTAAACTGACTAATTTTATAATAAATAATTAAAGAAAGATACAATATATAAAAATGTGTACCTATGTCATTAGTAAATAAAATAAAAAATTATTTGGCAAGAATGTCCGTGTTTTAAACAAAAAATTCCGCGGCTATCGAACTTGTTGTCCTATTTTAATGATGTTACAGATGGCAGCCTTAGTCTTGGCCCCAAAGTCAATTTTCAATGGTAAAACTGTATTGAATATAGCGATATCCTATTACAGTTTATGTGTGCAAAGATAGGTTTTCTTCAATTTTGCACATAATTCAAGCAATGGGATTGAAAATCGGTCCGAATAGCTACAATAGGTACCTGGTGGTGGACGAACAGCCCGCAAAGCTTACGCCTTAAAATCACACAGAGTAGAAACACAAGGCAAATCTGGAAGGCCTACTGTATGGTGCAGGCATCGCAGATTAAAGGTATTGATACAATATTCATGTCCTGTCTTTCTACAAACTACGCGTTTATCTCAAAACTGCATTTTTCAAATCGGGCGAACTCATAACTTAAACAAATTTCAACCGATTCATTTCATATTTTAACAGTACATTTAGATTTACATTTGCTAAGGCACTAAGTAGGATTTTTTCATTATATTGCATAGTTCCTTTTTTATAAACAATTTCCTGACGATTTTCTCATGTAATTTTCTAGTTTTTGATTTATAAATACACCGTTTAAAAAAAAATAAGAACACATAAAAAGAAGTACGTACTCGAAAAAACTTTGGTGTCTCATCATAACTCAAAAATTATAGGAACGGTTGGTTCAGCCGTTAATCTTCCAGAAATAAAGGCGTCATAGGAAAAATTCTGCACAGTAGCCATGTTGATATATGTTTGCCGTGAAAAAAATGTGTATTGCCAATTACATGTACATGTATAATAAAACTCTTTTTTGTAAATCCGCTTTATTTTATGGTTTCGCTGAAAAAAAATCGCGGATTATGCCCTTTTTTTGCCTGTAGAATTGCCTTAATTATTTTAATGGCACAAGTACGTAAAGATATCTTAGACCATTAGAATTAAACCGATTGCTGATTATATCATTTGAATATTTAATACTGTGTACGTGCCCGACTAGGAATTGTCTTTGGATGAGAGAGCATCATTCCTTACAGGGGAAGACTCGTATTTAGAACGTATAGTCCCAATAAACTGATGAATTATGGAAGCCTAACATGGATGAATTGCTATGCTAAAACAGGATATATCTGCAACCTTGAGATATATATCAGCGAAGGAAAATAACTGCAATTCTATCTATGCTGCAACCCTTTAAAAATGTATAGTACCATGCATATCAGGACAATTTTTATAATAGTGTAAAGATAAAATTACATTTTAAAACCTAAGAATTTAATGACTAAACTAAAAGTATACAAAACCATTTTCAGATGTAAAAATAATATTCTACTTAAAGTATGGAATAATGGCAACCGGCATGTTAATATGATATCAAACATTCATAGTGCCAAAATGTTGGTTAGTATGGCAAAAAGAAAATAATCTTCGCAAGTCATCAAGAAACCATCTTGTGTTTTCGATTATAATAAATTCATGAAAGGGGTTGATCAAGCCGATCAAAATATACTGTATTTTAGACAAGCACATGACAGAGCAGTATTGCTCATCTTCCTCTCTTAGTTTTCAGTTATATCGGTAGGTATAAAAGTATCGGCGTAAAGGCTTGTAGCACTTTATGAAGGGACTAAAAATTTCACACACTTCGTGTAAAAAATTCTTTAAGAGCAAACTATTACACTATCCGCCTTCATTTCATAAAGTGCATAGACTTTACATGAAGCGTTAAATGATGTCAAGTGTCTACGATATATATAAAAACAAAATTCCCAAAATTTCATTAAAAACTATATGATTTTTAAAAGTTACGTTGTTTTATTATAAAAGCATGATATGGTTATTTTAAAATGTAAATCTCACGATATGATTTCATTACTTCTCCTCATTTTTAAATCATAATATTTCTTTTTTATACACATCTACTTTAAGTTCCTAAATACTACTTCCTCTTCGATCTATCAATTTAATTTAATTTTACTTTGAATTTCTTTGCCCACGAAAAACTGATGCTTTACGTCGGAAAACTTTTTTATTACACACGTCGTTCTGACAACTTTTCTTCTCATTCTTTTTACACGTCTCTAATTTTTGTGCTGCTCGCGTGCCGCTAGATTCCGTATATATTTTGTACTACTAAGTTTCTGTTTTTTGTTGGCCTTAGGCGGGAAATTTGATTTAAATATTTATGTACATATTTTACTTTATTAAATATTTATAGGCCACTACACCACCCCCCTCCGAGAAAAGGTGCCTGGCGTATGTTTAATTTCATATTGTTAATATTAATTAGATCAATCAATAACGTAGGCTGGTTTTATTCTGTCTATTGAGATAGACTGATGTTTTTCATTAATGTTTAAAACGAGTTGTTTGCGTAAACGTTTTAGTACTTCGAATGGTCCTTCATATGGCTGCTCTAATCCGTTTTGCAATTTATCTACTCTTACAAACGCGTATTTGCAATTTTCGAAATTTTTCGGTACATATGTGGTGTGATTTTTCTGTGCTCACGGTGATTTATACGTTAGCTTACCCATCCTTTCTCTCAATTTTTCTACGAGATCAGATGGATCAGTTACGGTTTGGTTTGGATTGGTCGGAAAAAAATCGTGTGGGACTCTTAACGCTTGTCCATAAATTAGGTCTGCTGGACTGTAGCCAATATCTTCTTTTACTGTAGTTCGCATTCCTAACAATACAAGTGGCAGCTCTTCGCTCCAGTTTGTCGTATTACCGCGGGCTTTTAGGGAGTCCTTTAACTGTCGGTGAATTCGTTTTACCATCCCGTTTCTTTATGGGTGATAGGTGGATGTATGAATTCTGTACGCGCCTAGAAGTTTTGTTAGTTCTGCGAATAAGTTCGATTCGAACTGAACTCCTTGGTCTTTTGTGTTCGTGGGTGGGCATCCAAATCTTGGTAAATATTGACTCACGAAAATATTGGCTACGGTCTTAGCAGTACTACTTGAGATTGGGTAGGCTTCGGGCCATCTGGTGTAACGATCTATAATGGTTAAGATGTACTGTTTGCCATTGGATGGCGGTAGTGGTCCTACTAAATCCATATGAATATGGTCGAAGCGACCGTTTGGAATTACGAAGTTTTCTAGTGGACTCTTAGTATGCCGGTATATTTTTGATTTCTGGCAATTGATGCAACTTTTGACCCAGAAGCCTATGTCGATATTCATTGAAGGCCAAAAGTATTTACTAGCGACTAGTTTCCGAGTTGCTTTAATTGCCGGGTGCGAAAGAGAGTGTAGTTTTCGAAAATCTGTCTACGCATTTCTTTTGGTATGTATGGACGAATCTTACTAGTAGAAGTGTCGCACCAGATCTTTTTGCTTGCGGTTGTAATTGGAATATATTCGAGTCTGAACTTAGATTTTTCTGACTGTGACAATAACATTTTTAAGTCTGAATCGTGTTCCTGAAGTTGAGTTGACTGTTCTATGTCAATTCCGGTATAGTCTATTACTATTATACTGCTAGAATTGTCTATGTCGCCAGGGTCGTGACAAGTAGTCGGCGACAATATTTTGTTTACCTGAGACGTGATATATATCGCTCGTGAACTGGGCTATAAATTCTAAGTGCCGTATCTGTCGAGGGCTACGCTCAGTCTTTGACGTTATTGCGGATGTCAATGGCTTATGATCGGTAAAAATTGATACTTTTCTGCCTTCGACAAAATGTCTAAATGCTTTTTTGCTAAATATATCGCGAGCAATTCCCGATTGAGGGGTGAATATCTGGTCTACGCTGGTTGAAGCTTTTTTGAAAAAAATGATAATGGACACCACTAACCTTTTTGAGTGTCAAATTGTTGTAGTACAGCACCAACTGCTACGTTTGAGCTGTCTGTTGTTATGCTAAGCCTTGCGTCTTTTTCCGGGTGGACTAATAATGTAGCTGTTTCTAGTGCTGTTTTTGCTTTGGCAAAACTTTCTTGGCATTGCTCTGTCCAAGTGAAAGTGTTCTTTCCTTGTCCTGTTTTAGTAAGTAGGCTAAATGACTGTGAATGGGAGCCAGAATTGTAGCTAGAAGTGGTATGAATCTGTTGTAGAAATTAATCATCCCTAAAAATTGTTGGATTTGTTTATTGTTGTTATTTGTAGGATGTTTCAATAATTTTATGGCTTCGACTCGTTCCTGTGATGGTAAAATACCGTCTTTGGTTAGAATGTGCGACAAAAATACTAGCTTATCTAGTCCAAAGACGCATTTAGATATTTTTATTTTAATGTCATATTCGGCTAGTCGCTGAAAAAGTAATCGAAGGTGAGTTTTATGTTCTTTTTCAGAGCTACTAGCGATAAGAATATCATCTAGATACGTATAAGCGAAATCCATACCTTGTAGGACTTCGTTTATAAATCGTTGAAATGATTGAGCGGCATTTCGAAGTCCGAAAGGCATTCTTTTGAATTTGAAGAGTCCAAAAGGTGTTGTTAATGCCGTCTTATATGTGTCTTTATCTACTATAGGTATGTGATGATACGCTCTGACTAAATCTATTTTGGACAATATTTTACATCCCTTTAAGTGCATAGCGAAATCCTGTATGTGTGGGATCGGATATCGGTCTGGAATCGTACAAGCGTTCAACCGTCTGTAATCTCCACATGGTCTCTAATCGTTCACATCCTTTTTCTTTACTAGATGTAGAGGGGATGAGACTGGAGAGGAAGACGGCTGACAGATTCCTAGATTTACCATATGTTGGAATTCATCTTTCGCTAAGTCGTACTTTGATTTATCTAGCCTGCGCGGTTTAGAAAATGGTAATATTCCTTTCGTATTTATATAATGAACTACATTATGTCTCACTGGTTGATTGTATTTAGGTACAGAATTGAGCTCCGGGAATGTTCGAATGATGTTCGCGTACTCATTTTCCATTGTATATAGTTTTGGCGAGCGTGTATTGGCGTTAGCAGAAAATGCGTCTACTTTTAACGATGTGACGTTGTCGAGTAATTTCTTACCTTTTAAATCCACGAGTAGGTTAAAAAATGAAAGAAAGTACAATACAATTCAATACAATAACTTTATTGCTGGATATATGTACACAAGATCAAGGATCTTATAACTAGTACAATATTAGAATTGACGGCATATAGAATTGGCAATAACTAATTGACTATATAACTATAACTAAAAACAAAATGAGGCTGGAAGGATATAATATTAATGATAAGAAGTAGCTAATTTTGATACAAAAGGGAGATTCGAAAATTATGAGTTAAATTAAGTTAATTAAAGAAAATTTAAGATACGAAACAAAAGAGATAGATTCAAGAGGAAGAAAATTTAGATAAATAAAATAAAAAAAATAAAATAAATAAAAATCAAGCTAAGCAACTACTTTGTGCATTCGATGAAAAGACGCTATTCTACTAATTAGTATTGATAATTCTCTTAAAAGCACCAACGGAGGTAGCAAGTCCGCGCCTATAATGGGACGGTTAACGGAAGCAATGATAAATGGATGGGTAAAATTTCGTCGCAAGCCTATATCCAAATTTAGTAATTGAGAGCCTTACGTATGGATAGTAGATCAATTGCATGCTGATAAATAACCATCGCTATATTTCTTGTCCCTAGGGAGAAATGTAAGTGGGACTACTGAAACATCTGCACCCGTATCTACTAGGAATGTAAGTCTTGTTTTCCTACATTTTATAAATAAGCGGCGTGAAACAGATTGATTGTTGACCACCGCGTTGTCAACAATCCGATTTAGTTTTTTTGTTTTTCTTTATTGGACTTAAATTGGCACGGTTCTTGGCATTTGCGGGCTTAATCACCAAATCTGTGATGATAAATACAATTGGGAAACTTTTTAACTTGACTCTTACTCCGATAGCTTTTACTATTTTTAGATCTACTGCGGGATCTCGAACTATTTTCATAAGCTCTGTTCTCTCTTGAATTTAATGCTTGGAATGATGCGACCGAAAGTTTGTTTAGTTTCTTTTCAATAGCTTCTAATTTCTGCGTGATTGAAAATTCTGAATCATTTTGAATGGCTAATACACTTGGTTGCCCAACTTCGAATATCTTATCAGCTGTTTTAATCAAATTGTCTGTATCGGATGGGCTAATGGAAACTAAAATTGATTCTAGATGACTTGGTAAACTGTTCAACCAGATTTGTCGCAATAAATCTTGGTTAATTGTTGTCGAATTGCCTGCTATAGATTCAAGTCGTCTATAATAACGCGAAGGATTATCGTCGCCTATAGCAACACCATCTAATAATTTTGTCAGTCTTTTTGTTTCACTGTCTGAATGTCGAGAAATTATAGTTTCTTTAATTGTTTCGTATTTTTTTCTTTTTGTTGAGTTCTCACTAAATCTGTGATTGATAGTAGAATCTCTTCTGGAAGTGCGGTAAGTACGTGATGATATTTTAATTCATCGCTTTTAATCGAATTAATTACGAAAGTTGATTCGACCAGAGCAAACCATGTTGAAGGACTGCTATGATAGAATGTCGGTATTTTAACTCGCGGAATAGCTGAAGCGTTTATGTTATCAGATTGATCCAAATTAGTATCATTGTCTTGGATACTTATATGTGTATCGTTATCCGGCATGTTTGAAAATATATATGTTTATAAATTCGGTTCTGTTATTTTTTTTTTTTTAATTAAAAAAGTATATATATTTTTCGTAAATTTCGCAAACAGAACAGAAAAGCAGCATGCGGCGAACAAAAATTCTTGACTAACCTTCTTATCTATCGGTTCTTATGTATGTATATCACTAAATGGAATCCGTTGTTTATGGGCAAGTACAACTTGCAAGTTACAACTGTAAAAAAATTAAATATTATTTGGCGTATGAGCTGTTCTAGTATTTAATACAGATTCACTTAGTTATTTAATCCAATTTAGGTAATTGCAATTACTGTCGCTCGATAGATTTAATTTTTTATTTAATGTAGCTGTTTTTCTTTTCCTGGCTGCATATTTTTCCAAGTGTTCCGATTTGCTCTGCCACTGTATGTTCTGGAAACTGTTGACTGCTATCCAGTATAATGTTGGTGTATGCTGTTGTCTCGCTTTGTGTCGCTATGTGTGTGTAACTTAAGACTTTGTGTTTTCCGCTATGTTTTGTGAGCACCGCTATGATTTGATGATTTGCTATTTTATAAAGATTAGCACATAATCTTCTGTAAATCCAGTTAAATTTATCTGATGAATTTCGTTTTGCGGCTCCAGTTAGCTGGTTGCTTCTTTTTCAGGGTCACCAATGATGTGGTTATTTTAAAATGTAAAACTCACGATATGATTTCATTACTTCTCCTCATTTTTAAATCATAATATTTCTTTTTTATACACATCTACTTTAAGTTCCTAAATACTACTTCCTCTTCGATCTATCAATTTAATTTAATTTTATTTTGAATTTCTTTGCCCACAAAAAACTGATGCTTTACGTCGGAAAACTTTTTTATTACACACGTCGTTCTGACAACTTTTCTTCTCATTCTTTTTACACGTCTTTAATTTTTGTGCTGCTCGCGTGCCGCTAGATTCCGTATATAATTTGTACTAGAGAAGTTTCTGTTTTTTGTTGGCCTTAGGCGGGAAATTTGATTCAAATATTTATGGACACATTTTACTTTATTAAATAATTATAGGCCACTACAAGCACATCGTTTCTACAAATATAGTGTCAAAACATGCCGACATTTGGTGAATGACGGTGCAAAAAATTGCGGGCGAATATGTGTTCTGCAAAGCTATTCTATCAACAAATTGTTCATCTATCAAATCAAGTTTCATGCAACAATCGGGTTTACTGATATGTAATACCCTAGATACACAGCACGATCTAATGAATCATTAGTACTAACTTAAAAGTCCGTGTGTCACATAGTATACATCATTATGGCTCGAAAATCAGATCATAATGAAGTACACTAATGAAGTGTTTTTTCCTTCATTACAGCTATAATGAGGCAAAATGTAATTTAAATCTGGAGCTCCGGTGTGCATCTGCCGATTTGAAAAATAACAAGAAGAAATGCAAATCACAAACTATATTGTCAATATCCTTTTTAGTATAATGTTTTTCTCATTTGGAAATTGTTAAATTGAAAAATAAAATAAATAAAAACAAAGTTTATCGCGTTAATTCGATCCATTTCACTTCTTTAATGTCATAAGTTTATCAAAACCAGTTTGACAGTGCAACTTAATTAAAGAAATGGCTGTGTGTCTGCAGTTTATAATGAATTATTATAGACTAATTAGTCGTTAGTTATTTCTTCATTAAGAGCGCTGTACGTCTAAGGTATTACTGCTGTGAAGCTTAACAGACATTCTTCGCCACTTTTAGATTAAATTTGGGAATTTTGTGTTTTAATTTTTACCACCTCTTCGCAGGAAAATACCATAGGAGACAATTTTCGGTACAAAACTATTTTGCATGTATATTAACGACTTACCTGAAATTATCAAAAATTATGAAATTAATAGTCAAATTCTGGATTGCATTCTAATTCATATTTGAAAGTGTATTTTTACGTCACCTATCATAGACCAAATAACTTTTGTGTTGAGGCACTTTTTCGAAACTTCACTATTTCTTTGATATTGAAAAATTTCTATCAAAAAATTTCTCCGACATATCAATTGGCCATCCCACACGAGTATTCTTGATGCAGTATGCTAACCGGTTATGTAGAGAAAAAGTGAGAAGAAGCACACTTTGGAAAGATATCTCTGTGCTTCTTCTCACCTCTTCCCCAGAAAACCTCTTTGAATACTGCTTCAGGAATACTCGCGTGGTATGATCCATTCATGGCGGCAATGGCAACTATACCAAAGTAGCAGGGACGTACCTGTCAAGTAGTGTCGGAAACACTAAATTAGCGGCAAGTATGCCAAAGTAGCCCCAACTTTGCCAAAGCAGCGACAAAAATGCGTATGTGCAGGGTGTTTTCCACTAGAAGGTCAATAGAGCGGGAGGTGATAGTACTCACCTAAACGAACCAAAATTTGTAAGGCAGGGGGAGGGGCTAATCAAAAGTTTAGGAGTTACAGGGTGATTAAGAAAAAAAGCTAGTTTTTTCACAAAACACCCATTGTATACAGAACGTTATGGTCTCTTCAACGACTGCTCAACCTGCCCCATACCCTCTCCCATCAAGAATTACGGTTGTCTAAACTAAAAATTTGGAATTTTCTTACCTTTTTTTACATTTAACCTCTATTATTTTTGCAAAAAGGTTGTTAACATAAATTTTTTTTATAAAATCTGTAAACTATAGACTCTCTTCTTTAAGTTGATCTATTACACCTTATGTTATCGTGTTTCTGGAAGTATTATTATATAAAAATTAACTCAAAAAATAAAAAATAAAGAAACTACAACGGCTTCCATGTCTAGGAATAACTGGTGCCATTCGTATCTGCCCAACTACAGCCTTAGAGGCTTTCCTGGACCTACTCCCGTTACATTTCTATGTTAGAAAGGAGGTCATCCGCAGTACAATTAGGCTGCAAGGAGAAAATCGCCTGAGTACAAATAATTTGGTTGGCTACCTGAAAGTCCACTAAGTATTCCCAAACGACCCGATGGTCAATCCAACGTTATGCCGAAACGCCATAATTTTAAAACCATATTCAAGTTGATCTTAAGGGACCATAAAAAGTGGCGCTCTGTGGACTTAATCTTTGAAAAAGGTTCTCTTAAATGCCATACAGATGGATCCAAAATGAAATGTAGAGCAGGCGTTGGCATACATGTATATCATATATATGTTTTTAATGCAGGGGGACGAGAGATCCCAAGGACGGACGCCAGAGCGGACCATTGTGCTGTCCTGTTAGACGCTCTATCACCCAAACCTTCCTGTCACCTAAATGAAGCGCATCAGATCAAGGTGAGGGGGTTTTCCAGGTCATCTACATATGGAAGGGCAGACCCTACCTACAGTACCCAGCCTGCTATGGGCGAAGGCCGGTCAAGCACATAAAAACTATTGGATTGCCTCAGGCTCTCCTTCCAGACAGGACAGACACTCAGGGCTGTCAACAACTCCCATCCTTATTAGATGAGCGTGAAACGAGCTGTGGCCAGTGATGATGGCAACCACAGTTCTACATTGTTTTCTTCCGAGCTCCTCGAGAAAATCAGAGATATTCCCATTGGGTACATCTAGAAACAATTTTGTATACCTGCAAGTACTTAGGCTCACCCATCTGTGCTGATGCTTCCAATGAACATCCGCTTTGGTGAAAGACCCGATACTCGAGGTGGTGATGCCTATGACGGATTCCGATCTGAAAAACGGAGAATAAGAGCCAACCCTAACTAAAACGTCAGCCCTTTCATTCAGCATGGTCCCCTTGTTACCAGGAATCCACTGGAAGGGGACACCTCGTTATTGATATACAACATATCCACCATAGCTGCAGTCCTCCAGTAACTGTTATCCGAGGGCCACTCAGAGCCATCAAGGCTGCCTGACTATGCGATAGGATAGGAATGTCCTTTCCCTTGATCTCCATATCAAGGGCTATTTTCGCTGCTTTTGCGATGGCGAAGACTTTGGCGCGGAGGACAGTGGTGTCTCTTCCAAATGAGTACTCAATATCAATGTCAGGTTGGCATATATTGGTCGAAGTTCCATCTCGGAAAGATACTGGGGGTCTCATCAACAATTTTCCATAGAACACTGCGCTGGTGAAATAATGCGCAAGAATATATATGGAGCATAAATATACATAATATCAGAGAGCCAAGAAGCACTCAAAGTTTTAAATTCATTTACCTTTGAGTCTAAGCTGATTTGGGATTGTCTTATGGTCTTGAAGCAACTAGCCGAAGCAAGCCAGATAACTCTAAGTTAGATGCTAGCACATGTAGGCAGTGTCTTCAGTGTACTCGCAACATACGTACTCTTTACGCTTAGCAGAAAAGAATTAAGGCTCATAACTGTAAAAGTATACGAAATCGTACTACTCTAATATATTCAAAGAATTTGACGTCATCGCTTGGAACATAAAGACGGCAATATCAAGATCGATAATGAGACCTGTCGCTTCTGTATGGAAAACGATGAGATTGCTGAACACGTCTCGTGCTAAAACAGCTAAATATCTAGAAAAGTCGTTCTCACAGCCAGAGGATATTACATAGATGGTTCCCAAGAATATTAAAGGCTTTGCAAAAGACCTTCAGTTCGAATAGGTGTCCTAGGGCACTTAGGGGTATTATCACAAAAGATCGTATAGGTTGCGGTGACTGTATGAGAAGCGTTGGACTTGTCTGCATCCCCCACCAAATAGCTGGTCATCTGCTCGTGCAACATTTTTGTACCTCATTTAAAAATATTTGCGTTTGAAATCGATTTACTCTGTTGAATTTAGTTTTCATTTACCTATCCTACCTATCCTACATACTTGTATGTAAGTATATCTGTGCATCTCTAATGTAAACCGTAGTTATTGTTGTAGCTCTTGATTCTTTATTAAACTATTTATCATTCGTCATACACAATGCCGTCCACCTGCCCATTATTCAACCCAAAATTCAATCAATTCTGTAAAAATTCTGAATTCTCGTAACTACTAAACAGAACTCCTCTCTTCAACGTTTCATTGCTTTTAGCGCGGGTGGATCGATAGGTGTATGCGGACGTTGGATTAGTGGTTCTATTATATCCGCCAACAATTCACTTTAATGATTCTATCCACGCACGTCTGTTGGTGGTGACAGGGGATTTTTTTATGTTACAATAGCTATACCCTTATATGTGCATACATATGTTTGTAATAATATACACATAGTTAGATTTTGGGGCTGCTCTTCCACCACCGATGAAAATCACATGTGGTGCAGAAGGCTCATTTTGAGGGTGCTTAATCTCTGTAATTTCAGAAATTGTTATGAGATTTTACTTGCGAAACAGAATACCCAGCACAGCCAGCACATACATAATTTCACCAACATGTACTTCTCCTGTCATCATTTGTGTGATGTATGTGAGCCGCTCGTTCGACTCTCTAATGAGACAGTATCGCTGGGACATAAAAGAAGAACGTCATTATCCAGATTTATTAGGGGCAATTACGATGGAATATTTATATTTAATTAATGAAGTGAAACATTATCCTCATTAATTTATTAGCCCGCCTGATAAACGTTCAGTGGAATTTCAGATCTAAAATGGATCTTATATCTTCTGAGTTTATAAAATTAAAGAAAATAAAAAAAAAAGAACTTGGTTCTTGTATATACAACATTTTGTTTGACAGAAATTTTAAGTTTGTGACTGATAATTGGGTCCAGAACGTGTTTTTCGATAAAAATTGTTTCCTACAGTACCAAAAATAACGTTATATTCTATTATCTATTCGACGATTTGTGATAAGGTGTATCTGTGAAGGAAGAGATCCAAGCTACAATCACTTACTCTGAACCTGCTTAAAATTAGCCGCGGAACTTTGCCTGATTTAGTTTGGGACTATCTCATAATTTGCCGTTTATTTGTCGTTAATTTTTCGTGAGAACCCTAAAGGATGATGCCAATAAATCTATATGGACTCTGGTACCTGCTCCAATAAGAATAAGTGATTAATCATTAGAAAAGAATTAAGATTTGGAACAAAAATTCCGATGTCGCTTGTCTTCATTCCTAGTTCGATCGGAGTAATATAGCATCGAGTAGTATGGATTTTTTTACGTTATAACGCCCCGTTGAAGATTTATTTTGTTAATAGACGGTGATGATAATAAAATATCAATAACACACAATGATAAGGTATTTCGGTTGTCATTTCATTCATATAAAACATTTTTCTTTCATCGTCTACTATAACATCCGTTTAGAAGTAAGGCAGGGGCTGTAAATCCCGCATGCCTGGTGTACCCTAAGTACCAAACAATACATATTATATGAGCACAGGTACCTACAGTACGTCGTCAGGTTGGGCATGTACAATAATTGATTCCTTGGCTCACACCTCCTGAAGGAACTGCATGAGGAAGGCAGGGAGGGTTGGGGGTCAGTTCTAAATTTTGTTAGAGCGTCCGGCTGGGACCTATGAGCTATTGGACCTTGCTGTGGCCTAAGTTCCAGAGTCTTTCCCTGGAAGACTCAACCTCTTTTCAATCCAATCCAATCCATGTTATTGTTATAATTATTAATTTATAAGTAACAATGGTACTTTCTACACTGAGAAAAATAAAGTGAAATTTACTACTTTTAAATAGTAAAAAAGTTACACTTTTTTCCTTAATTTTACATCACCCTGGAGTAAATTACTAATAAAATGCATGTAATATGAAAGAGATCAGGGAATCTTCAGTCGAAATAATTTAAAGTAATATAATTACGTTTACATTAAATATAAATCACGTAATTTTGTCCACGCTTTGAGATGCTGTGCACATTTATACCGTAAATTCAGTAAATTTTATGTATGTATATATTACAAGCTTAAGAAACGACTACATTCAATATAAACGTGAAGTGAGAGAGAAAGGTTTCATTCATTTTGTGTGGATAGGCAACGTTTCATAATTATTTTACTTCCTCAATTTGAATTGTCGGGTTAAGTTAAGCGACTATAACTTTCGTTATAAATCCGGCAATTTGCGTATTAAAGACGGAAAATTACATATGCAAAACTTATTTCCTTGCTCTATTCCAAGTGTAATTTTACTTGTTATTCAATTGATTTGCACATCAAAGAAAGAGAATTACGTACTTAAAACTGTTTTCATACACTATTTAATATGGCAATTTTACATAATTTTTTGGTAAGCTCGATTACAGAACCCGAATGTTCTGTACATATCGCAACTTATTTTACTATTTTAAATGCAGACAAAAAAAAATGCCTACACTCAAAGTAGCAATTTTTTCTCTCAGTGTAGCTCCTACATGTCCTGACTGGAACATGTACTTTACTAATAAGTCAAAGTCTCATTCCAAAGAGGAGCAGGTGAGTGCTTCTACTCTAAAAGTAAACTCATCTACTGACAGCTCGGAGTTGTTTCCGCTATACGACAGGTTCCATAGTCTGATAGGATTGCCTGAACGCTTGTGCTCAGAATTATTTTGAGCTCGATTGCTTGGATGTGGATGTGCCGGAGGAGCAAATGCTGCTATAGGTGGAAAGGAGTATCTGTGTGGTCAAGCTGAGAACACATGTCTCTGATGCGGGTTTCTAGGAATCTCTATGAAGTGTCTGTCAATTCGACTTGTTTCGTTTTTTATGTTTGTCCAGCGATTATTCCAAAACTACTAGACCGATTTCGATGATTCTATTTTCAAATGAAAGAAAATCGTCCCCCGCCTGGTTGTATTCTAATTTTATTAATCGACTTAAAAAAAAAAACGTAAAAAAAATCGACTTCAAAAAGCTGGATTAAAAAATCCCAGTAAGAATAATGAGTAAAATTGGAAGAAATATTAAAAAGGAAAGTACTAAAAAGGCAATATAAAAATTCCAGGAACTAAAAAGCAAGAAATACTTTTTTATACTCATCAAAAGTACTTTACTCAAAGCCGATTAAACAAAATTTTTGAAGATGGCGCTAAATTTGTACTAACTTAAATCGGTCGTGTTAGGCGCCGCCGTTTGAAAAGTGTTGTTGCTTCGGCTTTGAGTAAAGCTGGAAACACAATGTGACGGCCATCAACGTTCATCAGCTCAGATTTCATTCTATTCTATTATCAGATATAGGAATAAATTGAAATTTGAGCTGATGAACTCTGATGACCGTAGCATCGTGTTTCCCGCTTAAGGCTATATAAAGAGTTTAAGAAATAAAATTATTGTACGTTGTACTATGAAAGTGTTCACAACAACGCTGTGGCAGCACTCGATGTGGCGAGACTCCTCTAGGTATCTGGTTTAAAAATGAGGAGCAGCACGCTAATTTTGATAGCTAGCATATTCTTATATGTTTTTTCTTTGATATAATTGAAGGGTTCTTTACTCATTCTCATGTACTGGAAGAATCTATGGGGATCAGTATGTAAATCTTCAAATATGTGGATTAAATTCGCCAAGTTCCAGACTTTTCTAATTTATCGGGTGACTAGAACCCGATAAAGTATACTTATTTGAAAAATGCCATACAGTTGCACTACTTGACAAACACACAATTTTTTCTTCAGAATCTGGTGACATAATTTATGGTCTCACCTCGCGATTTACCAAGAAACTGAACGCCTTGTTGTGAATACTACCTCGAGATGTATCTTCACCTCGCCTCATTCAACTGCTTGGCCCTAGCCTCGCTTCGCCTTGCCACGGCTCCTTGTTCCCGTACCCTAAAGTACATTTGTTAAGCATGAAAAAATATTTCTTACTTTTTTAGTACCTGCAATTTTGTATTGCCATTTTAGTATTTTCCTTTTTACTATTTTAGTAATTTTTATTACTAACATTTTTTAATTCAGCTTTTTTTGAAGTCTTTTTTAATTTTATCAAGAGTGTTTCAAATTGACTTCAGCTATTTTTATTCCCGGTGTCTCAAATATTCCACGTAAGAACCAAGCATCTTCATTAAATCCACCATTTTTTCGGTAGACCTCTATTGTATCTATTCCGTTGTATAAATGTTCGCTGCAGTAAGACCTCTCCAGCCTCATTTGGTATGTTCCTCAAGCTAAAACTTGTTCTTCAGTGAATTTAGGAAAATCCAAATCGTTTGCTTCCAAACTTAAAAAATCAGCTCTTCTACTATTCAAACCTTTTCTTTCCACGTCATCATATAAAACATTATCTTATCCATTATTTCGTGAACGAACACTTCTGCGTATTTTTTCTATCTGGAAATGGTTTGGGATAGCGGTAGCGATTCTGAAATTGGAAAACATATGTGGCAACGCATTATTGAAATATTTTTGGCGCAATTGTTTAAAGTCACGCTTCAATCTCCCGTTAACCACCTCCACCACCCAGCGTCACATAGTGATCAATCGAGACTGGTTTGCCTGATCAGTAGTTAGTTGGGATTCATGTCTATCCTTTGAGGGTGAAACACGGTATTCGAAACCAGAAGCTTCAATATCGTTCAAACTATCTCTGAACCTCCAATCCAAAATAAATACGTCGTTTGATTCAAGCAAAGATTGGATGGCATTTTCACCATTATTCATAATATCACTCATTATATTTGCATCTTCCTTGGTAGCAGCGTATGGTCCTTTTTCATCAATTATATATTCATCTGTGATGTCCATTAGGAATTTTTAAACTTGTGCAAGCTATAAGGCTGACGTTGAAATAGGATGTTAGCACTTTTATGTATTACAATTACTTTCGTATTTTCATCGTCTCCATATATAGCTTTTATTATAGTCAGGTTTCGATCTATAATATCATTTATTTCTACATGGTCCAGTCCTACATGAAAGACAACGTAGTCATTGATAAGGCACTGGCGTGCTATAGCAATCAACCGCTCAAGGTTTTGACTTGACATATTAAACAATGTCGCAAGTCTCTCGTTGAAATCACCAGTTCGCATTTATTCTGGATTTTTATATCTCTGGCTTAGTGAGGAAGTTTGCTCCAACATGGAATCGAATTGATCGCAAGCACGTCCGGTGGACAGTGGATTATGAAATAACCAAAAAAACCTTATTTGGCTATAGCTAAAACTGACATATATAGTACAGCGTGTCTCTGAACGGACAGCGAATAGGAATTATGTGCAATACTAACTTCTATGCAGCTCAAAAGGAGCTATCCAATGATGTATTACACATAGCTATTGGAGAGGGGTACCAAAATTTTCATCATCATTTGTCGCGTCCTTTTTTTCTAAAGAAAAGTGGATGCGGAGCTAACTTGGCGTCAACTTAGCACCACATCAAGTTTCCTTTAGAAAAAAGGACACGACAAATTTATGGGTATTTACAACAAATCAACGGCAAATTAACAACAAATTATGTGCTAAAGTAGATAAGCTATGTATGTTCTGGCTCACTTTTTTATGCCTCCAGGATTTCGCCATAGATGGCGCCACCGTCGATATGTGGTTTGAGCCCATGCTAAATGTAGGTGTGTGTCTTGGTTGTAATGGTTTGTGTCTTGGATACATCATTGCGCCTTGGTTGCACCATGTGTTGCGCCTAAATGTAGTCTTTTGGTTTCATTGCGTCTCGACTGCGCCCTAGCGGGATTAATCGGTACTACCGAGATGTATCAGTTGATCTTGACTGCACCATAGCGGCATTAGCCGGTACTAACAGCATGCTCCCGTACTACGGTTTTCTTAAAGAGATATGTGTTGCGCCTAAATGTAGGCTTTTGGTTTCATTGAGTCTCGACTGCGCCCTAGCGGGACTAATCGGTACTATCGGGATGTGTCATTTGGTCTTGACTGCGCCCTAGCGGCGTCAGCAGGTACTACCAGCATGCTCCCGTACTACGGTTTCCTTAAATAGATATGTGGTGCGCCTAAATGTAGGCTTTTGGTTTTGAACTAATATTAGTAATAATTAAAGTTAACGCTAGGAAATTTTTGTTCATGCCAATGGATTCTAGATGGTTGGGGTGCGGGTATTAGGGGGAGATGAAAACAAATCCTCTACGGGCTCTGGTTTTCGAGATATTAGCGATTTTACCTTTTCTTTTATAGTTAATATTATTAATAATTCAAGCTACCTAGGATAGTTGTGTTCATGCCAATAGATTCTAGAAGGTGCTATAGGGGCGAGGGTTAGAGGAGGAACGAAATTTTCATCAGAAATCCTCTACGGGCTTTGGTTTTCGAGATATTAGCGATTTTACCTTTTTAGATATAGTTAATATTAGTAATAATTCAAGTTTTTTTCGCTCATGGGGGTGCTGCGTCTAAATGTAGGCTTTGTTCAGCATCATTCGAATTTCACAACATAACATCACCATGAACAGATTCTAGAAGATGTCAGTGAGCCGATACTACCAGCATGCTCCGGTACTGCGGCTTTGGATGTGTAGTACGATTCTTTTGGAAGTTCTTTGCTTCACTTTTGGCCCACACGTGGCAGTATGCTACGGTTTTGGGAAGTTTTTTCCTCCACTTTTTTGGATGTGCGATGCGCCTAAATGTAGGCTTGTGTTGTTTTCAAGTGTTGCGCCTGGTTTTGAATTAATATTAGTAATAATTGATTTTTCTTGAGCGCCTAAATGTAGGCTTTTGGTTTTGAACTAATAATTAAAGTTAATAGTAGGAAATTTTTGTTCATGCCAATGGATTCTATAGGTGTGGTATGTGGGGGGATAATAAAGCTACCTAGGATAGTTTTGTTCATGCCAATAGATTCTAGAAGGTGTTAGAGGGGCGAGGGTTAGAGGAGGAATGAAATTTTCATCAGAAATTCTCTACGGGCTTTGGTTTTCGAGATATTAGCGACATCTGTTTGGGCGCAAACGCCATTTCTTGAGTAAGGTACCCTAGCGGCCTTAGCCGGAACTACCAGCATGCCTTGGTTTTGCTGTTTTTTTTTATTAGCGGGAGAGTTCTAGATATTGGCATGATGTCATCATGGTTTTGCTGTTTTCAAATCCTGCACGTTTTCTTAGCAGGGAAGTTGTAGATATCAGCAAATTATTATTATTATTGGGTCTTGGGGGTGCGTGCAGAGAAAATTCACAGTTGCTCTTTCGAGTGCAAACACCATTTCTTGAGCAAGGTCCCCTGGTGGCATTAGACGATACTACATCATCTTGGGCTTGGGGATAGGTACTGGAGGTTGGCTGAGAGCTTTAGTGGCAATATCTGATACTATGACTAGGATTGTCTGTGGTGTGTTGGATTCGGCTACGTTACCTATACCAAGGCTTGGGTAGTATGTATACGGCTTAAGTAATGATGTGAAATACCCTAAGCGAATTTATATCGGGGGCAGTATACTTGTCAGCTTGAGTTTGGTTTCAGTTGTTTACTTTAGTATGTTGGGCTGGGCTACTTGGTGGGTGAGGAAACGTTACCTAAGGCGCGTGTGGATGTGTGTAGCTGTGCATTTATTTGGATATGAGTCCTTATGAAAATAAGCGACATATTATGAGCGGAACGGCGGATACTTAACCTTGGGGCATTACTCCATTTCATCAGATCAACAAGTGGCAACCCCAGAAAGAATCTAAATCAAGTGTAAATAAATTATGTTTTTTTTTTTTTTTTTTTTTTTTTTTTTTTATATTATTAAGCCAAGCTCAGGGGATACCCTATGATGCAAAGCACAGCATGGCAGGAAGGAGATAGGGAAAGGATTAGGGGATGTGAGGAGAGTGGCGGAGGTGCCGATGTGTGTCGCCCTTAAACTTCCGCAGATTGTATGCCGGAGGAAAAACAGAAGATGGTAAGCTGTTCCACATTCGCACTGTTCGGGATAAAAAAGCATATCGGAATTTTACTGTACGGCCGAAAGTAATTTGAAGGGTTAAAGGATGTGCGCGGTTTGCAGCGCGAGTATTGCGTGCAGGAATCATTCTACAAGGGATTAGACTAGATATTTCATCAGAACATTGACCATGCATATAGCGATAAAGGAGCGAAAGGCATCCAACATTGCGGCGGTGCTCGAGTGAGTCGATATGACAAGTTATTGCCAAATCGCCAATGAGCTTGAAGGCTCTCTTTTGGACAATATCCAATGAAGCTAAGGCTGTGCGACCAGCCCCGGCCCATATATGGGAGTTGTATTCCATTCTAGGTCTAATGTAGGACTTGTAGAGGAGCGCTAGATTTGACGGGCTGAAATATTTCTTACACCTTTTCAGAAATCCAAGACATTTCGATGCTTCTTTGGCAACAGAGAAGATGTGATCTGTCCAGTTTAACTTACTGGAAATATTAATGCCAAGAATGCTTAGTGACGGTGAATCAGAAATTAATGCTCCATCAAAAGAAACGGGTGTGGTTAAGTTATGATCTTGTTTTAATGAGATGAGACAGCTTTGAGTCTTAGATGCATTGAATTCGACGCGATTCGCTTTGCCCCAAGCGAGGATACTGTTAAGATCGTTATTCAATGATCTAGTCATGCAATCTCGTTTAACACATGCGGCATTCCCCCTGGATTCCGCAAGAGTGTCAAAGGAGTAAGCGAAATCAAGAGTACTGTCATCTGCGAAACTATGGATGGGATTGAAAGTAAGGGAAAGCAGATCATTAATGAAAACTAAAAAGAGAGTTGGAGAGATAACAGAGCCTTGAGGCACACCGGCATTTATGGGATGCGGTTCAGATGTAACGCCATCTAATACAACACGTATTTGGCGACTAGATAGGAAACTTTCAATCCATAATAGAAGAGGAGGGGAGAGACCAAGTGCTTTAAGTTTGGCTAAAAGGGCTGGATGCCAGACTCTATCAAAGGCTTTTGAAATATCTAGAGCAACGATTTTAGACTCACCAAAATTGTGAAGACTACGGTTCCAACGTTCCGTAAGAAAGGTCAGCAAGTCTCCAGATGAGCGTCCAGCTCGGAAGCCATATTGGCGATCGTTGATGAGATGATTAGTTTCTAGATACTTCATTAATTTTGAGTTAATGATAGATTCAAAAACCTTTGAAAGAATCGAAGTGATGGCAATTGGTCGATAATTTGAGGGATCGCTACCCTCTCCTTTCTTAGGAATAGGCTGAACGTGAGCTAGCTTCCAAGCAGTTGGAAATTTTCCTGTCGAATAAGACAAGTAGAAGAGTTTGCGCAGAGGTTTAGCCAAGGATGAGGCGCAGCTTTTAATTAACAGGGGCGAAAAACCATCAGGACCTGCGGCTTTGGAGACGTTGATATCCTTAAGGACCCTGAACACATCCCTCGTACGGATGTGTATTGGCTCTTGTACACATCCGCACGGGGGATGCAAAACAGGTGTTTGTGAAGTTGGTGGAAGACGAGAATTTGAAGCGAATCTAGCAGCTAAAATATTAGCTTTATCCAGGGAGTCAACAATCACTTCTCCATTATTAAGTAGTGAAGGTATAGAGGAATTGGTGAAATTGTTCCTGATGGTTTTGACCAGGGACCAGAAACCTTTGCTACCTTTGCGGCTTGTCAAGATTCTTTGTCTAATATTCTGGTCAAAAAGAAATTTTTCTCTCTGGATAATGGACTTGCAGGTGTTCCGTGCAGTCTTGTAGACTTGTTTCATTTCCGGACATGGATGCAATTGATAGGCGCGAAAAGCAGACTCTTTCGCTTTTATAGCTTGGTTACACTTATCGTTAAACCAGGAGCGATCATGCTGTTGTTGAGACCTGCTGTAAGAATACGGAATGTATTCACGCATGCCAAGATTTAGTATGTTACTAAATTGTAATGTGCATTCATCAACATCCCTCGAAGCAAAACAAACCGACCAATCAATTTCTTTAAGATACTTATTGAGACTTTCCCAATCAGCATTCTTATAGTGCCAAAGAAGCCTACTTGTAGGTGGAGCAGTTGGGCGGCACAGGTTTGAGGTGGTAAATTGAGCCGTGATTAAACAATGGTCTGAATTTCCAAGAGGGGAACCGACTGAAATGGAATATTTGTCAGGATGAGATGTTAGAAACAAGTCGAGTAAATTAGCTTTATCTCCAGCTGCATCAGGAATTCGCGTTGGTGCATCCACTAGCTGTTGCAAATTAAATGATTCACAGAAGAGTTCAACGAAACGGCCCGCAGGACTTGTGGTAGAAGAATGTCTGAGCCACGGTATATTATGAACATTAAAATCGCCTGCCAGGACGATTTCGGAAGAGGGGGAAACAGAAAGCAAATGATCAATATTGTTGGAGATATTGTCAAATACGGATACCGTGTCGTCATCAGACATATTTGGGCTGCGATAAAGGAAACAGAAGTATATGATGTGCTTGTGAAGTTTGAACCTAATCCAGATATAATTAAACTCTGGATTAGCAGAAGGAAAATCTTGAAGAATAGTAAAGGCCACATCATTCCGAATATATACTGCGATCCCTCTATGCTGAGAAAAAAGAGGCACGAAGCTGTAACCAGGGACGTGATACTGATTAATATCAGCATCAGAAACGACCTTGGTTTCACTTAGCGCAAGAATTGCCGGATTTTTTGAGTTAAGGTGGCAGTACACCGAAAACCGATTTTCTCTTAATCCGCGAATGTTGCAAAAATCTAAAATAAAATTCTGCATGCTGAAGGCAAAAACAAAAAAGCAAAAAAGAAAAAAAAGCGACACACAACAACACAAAAATTTGGGCGCCACCAGCCGCAGTCAACGACACAGCGAGGTAAAAAAAAACAACAATAGTGTTATGCCTATTGCTGCTTTCAATACCTCAGACTGTGCAGTTCAATGACCACAGCTGGGGACACCCGTATTGCTGATCAGTGACAAGTGCTAATGCATTTGCACTGATCACAGATGAAGAGAAGGAAAGGAAACGTTACCGTGCTGCTGGCTTATAGAATGTTGATAGGGCATAGAAGAGCCCTTCACTTGGCGGATAAAATTTAATTTTGATAATTTATTAATTTATCGGTCGCGTCGGAATTTAAATAATTATAGTAATTGATTATATTGAAGATATTTAGCACAACACTATCACTTGTCTTAAATTAATTGATTGAATATGTTTATATTGTTTTATTTGAACTACAACACTATGCAACGTCCGATCGGATTGACTCCACGCACTCTTCTCTGTATTATAGTTTTAGTTTCATTTATTAAAGTAATTTGCATTATAGCTACATGTATAAAGTATTATAAATATATATTTATTTTAAATTGTATTATAGATGTTTTTTTTCAAGAAATTATAAAACATCTTTGTTATTAATCCAAGAATTGTGTTTTGATGAAAATCCGAGCCATTTAACGTAAGCTTTATCTCCACTCTTCTTTAAGATTTTCTCTACGAGATATAGGTCTGGGTGTTTAACTATCAGCAGCTCCAATTCATAAAAGCCTCCTGTGATTGGATTTCCTTGATAATCTTCCAGCTGATATGTGATGGGGTTTGTGTTTTGAACTTTAATAATTTTAAAAATTTCAGCTGTGCAGTTTGATGTATAGCCTTTCTCAAATATATGCTTGTATTTGCTGATGCGTACAAAATCTCCAACTTTATACTTTGCAGGAACAACAATCTTTATATGACTGTATACAGTTGAAAGCAGTTGTTTCTCATTGGAGGTGTTGATATCACGTGGTCTCATTTTCGTAGTTCGATGTATTCTTGAGTTGTATTCAGTGAGCAGTTTCTTTACCATACCAATCCACTGATAAGTTCCATTAAAGCTGAATTCCTTCCACATCATATCCTTTAGAGTTCGGTTAAATCGTTCCACTATTGATGCTTTGAGGAAACTGTACGTAGAGTAATGGTTAATTGCATGCTTCAGCATTAGATTTTTAAAGAGGCTGTTGTAGAATTCCTTTCCATCATCAGTCTGCAGGTTTTTAGGTATTCCTCCCTCGCTTAATATAGATTGCATGGCATCTCTTACTTCTGCACCAGTTTTTCTTTTAATTGGAATTGCCCATGCATATTTGGAGAAGGTATCAATTACTGTCAGCAGATAGCAGTAACCCTTGTTCACATACTTGTAGGGATCCATTTCAACCAAGTCTGCCTGCCACAAGTCATCTAGTCCTTTGATAATCACACGACGTCGTTTAAAATTTTTTCTCGCTGGTTTATGCAGCTCATTTACCACTTGTCTCTTACTCATCGTAATTATAATTGAAATAGATTTCTCAAGAGTTTTTACTCATATACACCATCTTTTGGTGTCAAGTCTTTCTTATTTATTACTAAAGTAAACAGATAGTTTTCAATCTTCGCGATTTCATCATTGATATATAAGGTTAAATTTGTCACCTATATATTAATAGTTTTTTTTATTTCTTCAACACTTATTTTAATTTTCTTGTCAACATAGTCTTTGGTAGTAGCATCATCATTTTCAAGGGGTTCACCAAGTCGTTTTATACACTTTGAGTTTAGATCGTAGTCTCCGTTTATCGTTAAATTAAATCCAATACCCCGCTTTCCTTGTTCACCAGCTGGACCCTGAGCTCCTTGTTTACCATCTGGTCCTTGAATTACTTGTTTACCGGCTGGTCCCTGAGCTCCTGTTGGTCCACGTTCACCTGCTTTCCCAAGATATCCTCGCTTAGAGAAACGTCCAAACTTGTCAACGCTCATCTGTAGATTGTGATGAAGTATGGTAATGAAGTAGTATTTAAACTATAATATCCGCTTCTCGCAACTCCTCCAGGATAGACACAATTTCATTGTTGTGACTGGTGTTTCCAGCCTGCTTTGATGCCATTAGAAGACGCAGTCTATCCACTAATTCATTTGGATCATCCCAGTAAATGTGATCAATGTTTTCTTTAGGCAGACGCATTAGTCCCATGCCTTTATGCTGTATAAGTTTACTGATTATAGCTTTATACTTAGCCGCTCTAGTACCCTTTATTTGCCCATCTTCAGCATAGTCACGTTTATATGCATTAGTATCTCGCAAAATAGATCCATAATTAGTTAAATCCTCTTTAGTATATAGACTTTTTACAGGATCTTTCATATATAGCAGCTCACATAACCCCAAAGTTGTTTTATAGCTCTTCCCCTTAATAACAATATTTCCTACATCATCAAAATCAAACGTTGAATTACCGATTCTCCACGCGTTGTCATCATAGTAAACTCCATAGGTTGGATCAATTTTAGGGCTATTATCAGTGAATAGCTTTAAATAGTTTGAAACTATGTATCCAGACATATCGGGGGAGGCGACAGGAGACCTTCCTGTCAATGTTCTTGAATGTTTCGGTGTTGCGAATTCTTCTTCAGATGTTAAGAATAATCTCCATAATTTATAGGTGTGCTACTAGCCTCCATTTTCACATATTTTCGTTTTGGAGGGGTAGAAGGTTCCACAATGTCATTGGCTTCTT
Organism: Dioctria linearis; assembly: GCA_963930735.1. Lineage (NCBI taxonomy): Eukaryota > Metazoa > Arthropoda > Insecta > Diptera > Asilidae > Dioctria > Dioctria linearis. The sequence goes on along the minus strand of OZ005743.1, from coordinate 22,324,855 downwards.
CTTTTGCTTCTTCTTCTTCTTCTTCTTCTTCTTCTTCTTCTTCTTCTTCTTCTTCTTCTTTTGTGTCTTTTGTCTCAAACTTGGCTATATCCGGTGGCTCGTATTTGACTCTTCTAACAAACTCTTTTAAGGGTTTAGTGATTGGCTTAAAGGTTTCTTCAAGTTGAGCTTCTGCTTCAATCCTTCCCATCCTTAGAGCTTTAAATTTCTTTCGCACTGCATTCCTTGTCTTGATGAGTTCTTTTAATAGATTTTCATTCATCTTCGATATTAACTGAATAACGGCTTTTCAAACAGCTCTGATAACAGGTAAACAGCTTTCCAAACAGCTCTGATAACAGCTTAACAGCTTTCCGAACAGCTCTGGTAACAGCTTAACAGCTTTTCAAACAGCTCAGATAACAGCTTAACAGCTTTCCAAACAGCTCTGATAACCGCTTAACAGCTTTCCAAACAGCTCTGATAACAGCTTAACAGCTTTCCAAACAGCTCTGATAACAGCTTAACAGCTTTCCGAACAGCTCTGTTAACAGCTTAACAGCTTTTCAAACAGCTCTGATAACAGCTTAACAGCTTTCCAAACAGCTCTTCCAACAGCTTAACAGCTCTGATAACAGCTTAACAGCTCTGATAACAGCATAACAGCTTTTAAAACAGCTCTGATAACACGTTAACAGCTTTTCAAACAGGTCTGATAATCGGTGAACAGCTTTAATCTACTCAGCAGGTCTACAGGACTCGGTATGCTTTCGACTGAGTTACAACTTCGACTTAAGAAGGTTTCGCATGTTTCATCCTTTTATAGTACAATGAAGGTATCAAACCCTTTACGGTAGCGCCCCTTGTTTAATGAGCTATCCTTATTAATCATCAAGAATCCATATTCATCCTTCCAACATGTAGCACAGGCTCTTCGAAATGTATCAAACTTCATATCTGTATTCACATGATCATTATAGATATGTTTCAAATTCAAGTCATCTTGCTTGAATAAGATGATTGAATTAGCATTGTCACGTATTAAATGCTTTCGTATATGCGTATATGTTTGACAGAGATAGAATCTGTCTATATCTTCGTGACGACCCATGCAAAAATAGGATAGCACATTATCTTGCTTTTCACATGCTACATCATCGAAAATAAACACTGAATGTGATTTGGCTTCCTCTGGTGGTAGAACGTCGCAGTTGTTTGAGAACACAACATAGACCGTAGAGTGCGTGGAGTCAATCCGATCGGACGTTGCATAGTGTTGTAGTTCAAATAAATCAATATAAACATATTCAATCAATTAATTTAAGACAAGTGATAGTGTTGTGCTAAATATCTTCAATATAATCAATTACTATAATTATTTAAATTCCGACGCGACCGATAAATTAATAAATAAACAAAATAAATTTTATCCGCCAAGTGAAGGGCTCTTCTATGCCCTATCAACATTCTATAAGCCAGCAGCACGGTAACGTTTCCTTTCCTTCTCTTCATCTGTGATCAGTGCAAATGCATTAGCACTTGTCACTGATCAGCAATCCGGGTGTCCCCAGCTGTGGTCATTGAACTGCACAGTCTGAGGTATTGAAAGCAGCAATAGGCATAACACTATTGTTGTTTTTTTTTACCTCGCTGTGTCGTTGACTGCGGCTGGTGGCGCCCAAATTTTTGTGTTGTTGTGTGTCGCTTTTTTTCTTTTTTGCTTTTTTGTTTTTGCCTTCAGCATGCAGAATTTTATTTTAGATTTCTGCAACATTCGCGGATTAAGAGCAAATCGGTTTTCGGTGTACTGCCACCTTAACTCAAAAAATCCGGCAATTCTTGCGCTAAGTGAAACCAAGGTCGTTTCTGATGCTGATATTAATCAGTATCACGTCCCTGGTTACAGCTTCGTGCCTCTTTTTTCTCAGCATAGAGGGATCGCAGTATATATTAGGAATGATGTGGCCTTTACTATTCTTCAAGATTTTCCTTCTGCTAATCCAGAGTTTAATTATATCTGGATTAGGTTCAAACTTCACAAGCACATCATATACTTCTGTTTCCTTTATCGCAGCCCAAATATGTCTGATGACGACACGGTATCCGTATTTGACAATATCTCCAACAATATTGATCATTTGCTTTCTGTTTCCCCCTCTTCCGAAATCGTCCTGGCAGGCGATTTTAATGTTCATAATATACCATGGCTCAGACATTATTCTACCACAAGTCCTGCGGGCCGTTTCGTTGAACTCTTCTGTGAATCATTTAATTTGCAACAGCTAGTGGATGCACCAACGCGAATTCCTGATGCAGCTGGAGATAAAGCTAATTTACTCGACTTGTTTCTAACATCTCATCCTGACAAATATTCCATTTCAGTCGGTTCCCCTCTTGGAAATTCAGACCATTGTTTAATCACGGCTCAATTTACCACCTCAAACCTGTGCCGCCCAACTGCTCCACCTACAAGTAGGCTTCTTTGGCACTATAAGAATGCTGATTGGGAAAGTCTCAATAAGTATCTTAAAGAAATTGATTGGTCGGTTTGTTTTGCTTCGAGGGATGTTGATGAATGCACATTACAATTTAGTAACATACTAAATCTTGGCATGCGTGAATACATTCCGTATTCTTACAGCAGGTCTCAACAACAGCATGATCGCTCTTGGTTTAACGATAAGTGTAACCAAGCTATAAAAGCGAAAGAGTCTGCTTTTCGCGCCTATCAATTGCATCCATGTCCGGAAATGAAACAAGTCTACAAGACTTCACGGAACACCTGCAAGTCCATTATCCAGAGAGAAAAATTTCTTTTTGACCAGAATATTAGACAAAGAATCTTGACAAGCCGCAAAGGTAGCAAAGGTTTCTGGTCCCTGGTCAAAACCATCAGGAACAATTTCACCAGTTCCTCTATACCTTCACTACTTAATAATGGAGAAGTGATTGTTGACTCCCTGGATAAAGCTAATATTTTAGCTGCTAGATTCGCTTCAAATTCTCGTCTTCCACCAACTTCACAAACACCTGTTTTGCATCGCCCGTGTGAATGTGTACAAGAGCCAATACACGTTCGTACGAGGGATGTGTTCAGGGTCCTTAAGGATATCAACGTCTCCAAAGCCGCAGGTCCTGATGGTTTTTCGCCCCTGTTAATTAAAAGCTGCGCCTCATCCTTGGCTAAACCTCTGCGCAAACTCTTCTACTTGTCTTATTCGACAGGAAAATTTCCAACTGCTTGGAAGCTAGCTCACGTTCAGCCTATTCCTAAGAAAGGAGAGGGTAGCGATCCCTCAAATTATCGACCAATTGCCATCACTTCGATTCTTTCAAAGGTTTTTGAATCTATCATTAACTCAAAATTAATGAAGTATCTAGAAACTAATCATCTCATCAACGATCGCCAATATGGCTTCCGAGCTGGACGCTCATCTGGAGACTTGCTGACCTTTCTTACGGAACGTTGGAACCGTAGTCTTCACAATTTTGGTGAGTCTAAAATCGTTGCTCTAGATATTTCAAAAGCCTTTGATAGAGTCTGGCATCCAGCCCTTTTAGCCAAACTTAAAGCACTTGGTCTCTCCCCTCCTCTTCTATTATGGATTGAAAGTTTCCTATCTAGTCGCCAAATACGTGTTGTATTAGATGGCGTTACATCTGAACCGCATCCCATAAATGCCGGTGTGCCTCAAGGCTCTGTTATCTCTCCAACTCTCTTTTTAGTTTTCATTAATGATCTTCTTTCCCTTACTTTCAATCCCATCCATAGTTTCGCAGATGACAGTACTCTTGATTTCGCTTACTCCTTTGACACTCTTGCGGAATCCAGGGGGAATGCCGCATGTGTTGAACGAGATTGCATGACTAGATCATTGAATAACGATCTTAACAGTATCCTCGCTTGGGGCAAAGCGAATCGCGTCGAATTCAATGCATCTAAGACTCAAAGCTGTCTCATCTCATTAAAACAAGATCATAACTTAACCACACCCGTTTCTTTTGATGGAGCATTAATTTCTGATTCACCGTCACTAAGCATTCTTGGCATTAATATTTCCAGTAAGTTAAACTGGACAGATCACATCTTCTCTGTTGCCAAAGAAGCATCGAAATGTCTTGGATTTCTGAAAAGGTGTAAGAAATATTTCAGCCCGTCAAATCTAGCGCTCCTCTACAAGTCCTACATTAGACCTAGAATGGAATACAACTCCCATATATGGGCCGGGGCTGGTCGCACAGCCTTAGCTTCATTGGATATTGTCCAAAAGAGAGCCTTCAAGCTCATTGGCGATTTGGCAATAACTTGTCATATCGACTCACTCGAGCACCGCCGCAATGTTGGATGCCTTTCGCTCCTTTATCGCTATATGCATGGTCAATGTTCTGATGAAATATCTAGTCTAATCCCTTGTAGAATGATTCCTGCACGCAATACTCGCGCTGCAAACCGCGCACATCCTTTAACCCTTCAAATTACTTTCGGCCGTACAGTAAAATTCCGAGATGCTTTTTTATCCCGAACAGTGCGAATGTGGAACAGCTTACCATCTTCTGTTTTTCCTCCGGCATACAATCTGCGGAAGTTTAAGGGCGACACACATCGGCACCTCCGCCACTCTCCTCACATCCCCTAATCCTTTCCCTATCTCCTTCCTGCCATGCTGTGCTTTGCATCATAGGGTATCCCCTGAGCTTGGCTTAATAATATAAAAAAAAAAAAAAAAAAAAAAGAATGTATAATACCCCAATCCTGATATGGGAGTCATCACTCGTTTCAAGTATTCATACTTTGGTTGATGTAAGGATTTGGAATATATGTAAATATTTTCATATCTGAGACCATTGGGATGTTCCAGCAAACTTATCATAACATTAGTTTTTCCACAATTGGATGGTCCAACAATGATGCTCCTTATACTATTAGGAAATAAGGGACCATGCTTCTTTTTCACCTTCATAACAGCTACATCAGCATTTCGAACAGGAAAAGCTTGTTGTTGTTTAATGAACCGCATATTGAAGACTAACGGGATTCATATAAGTACACCTGTTTATATTACATTTCAACAGTATCACCGGAACCTTATAAGATGTCGGATCACAAATCGAAACGCTCCAGAAAATCTTTGAAAGGGGGAAGAGGACTACTAAATTCAATCATCAACAAATTACCTGTAGAATTACATCTACCAGGATACCAGTACTGTGGACCAGGAACAAAGTTACAACAAAGATTGGCTAGAGGAGATCCGGGCATTAATCCACTGGATGCAGCCTGCAAGGAACATGATATAGCATACTCACGACATAAAGATACAAATGATCGACATATAGCTGATAAAATATTAGCTGAAAAAGCCTGACAACGTGCAAAATCTACAGATGCAAATTTGAGTGAACGTGCCAATACCTGGCTTATAACAAACGCAATGAAGGCTAAAATTAAGCTAGGTATGGGTCTTAAGGCTAAAAATAAACGCCAACCCACATTCCGAGAAGCAGTACGAAATGCACGTAAGATTTTAAAAATCAAAAAACCAAAAGACTTGATGGAAGCTACAAAAATTGCTCTTAGTGCAGCTAAAAATATTGTGAAAAGAAAGAAGAAATCAATTAAAACTCCACTAGTGATACCTGTACCAAAGGTTGGCGGAGCACTTCCGTTCCTCATCCCGTTGTTTGCTGGGCTTTCAGCATTGGGAGCACTATCGGGAGGTGCAGCAGGCATAGCTAAAGCAGTAAATGATACCAGTGCGGCAAAGGCAAAATTGGAAGAAAGCAAACGTCATAACAAAGCAATGGAAACTATAGCGGATGGTAAAGATGGAAACGGGCTGTTCTTGAAGCCATACAGAAAAGGACTTGGACTCTATCTACAACCTCAACCAAAAAACTATTAAAGACGCTACCCAAAAGACCGCTAAACGAGTTGGATCTTCACAAATATACCACACACTTGAAGCTCTTCAGAGGAGTATTTATGCGTGATAATCTACCTAAAAAGCAATGGAAGCGAGAAAGCGGTATTGTTAACGTGGACATCTCAACTGGAGCAGGTACACACTGGGTAGCGTACTACAAGAAAGGTGATAACATCGAATACTTTGATAGCTTTGGCAATCTCCAACCACCACGGGAGCTCATAAATTACTTGGGTAGTAATATTACGTACAACTACAGTTCTTATCAGAACTATGATGCAGTAATTTGCGGTCACTTATGTTTAGAGTTTTTATATAATTGTTATAGCAATTAATTATTATCTATAAATAAATGTATCTATATTGAAATTGTGACAGTTCATTATCAACCGCCATGTCATTAACACTTACTCTCACGGGAAATTCATCTCTACTCACTGCTGAGTACTTTCCTCCGCTGGAGCTAGCAACGGATTATGTTTGTGGATTAATTGATTTTCAAACATACAACTCTATACCAAATATTGATGTGAGCAATAATCTGGTTCATGTAGGGAATGAGGTTGTTGAGATACCTGTTGGATCCTATGAGATTGATGATATAGCAAAATATGTACAAGGATACTTGGATAAAGAAGGGAGAACGATAAAGGTTACAATTAAGGCTAACAATAATACATTGAAGAGTGAAGTTAAGGCAACTGAAGAAATACATTTTGAAAAACAGAGATCCATAGCTCCTCTGCTAGGATTCAGTAAAAGAAACTTATCTGCTAATATAGTGCATACATCAGAGTTGCCAGTCAACATCATTAAAGTAAATACTATACGCATCGAATGTAATATTATATCAGGATCATTCTTCAACAACACACAAGTTCACACTCTCCACGAGTTTTCACCGAACGTGGGGCCTGGGTATAAAATAGTGGAGGTACCCAAAAATGTAATCTATTTGCCTGTGAGCACCAAACGTATAAGTTCTCTAACATTGAAGCTCCTTGACCAAGACGGTGACTTAATCAACTTCAGAGGAGAGACTATAACCATCAGGTTACATTTGAAGCCACAGCATGTTGATATGCAATAATGATAAATACGAGTTCGGAGCAGACAAGATCATTAGTCAGCGGACAACCTTGAAGCGGCCAAGGCCTACATTAACACCTGCAAATACAGCATATTTACAATCGATAGGCTTAACGCTGAAACAATGAATAAAGGAATACTAGATATTGCACCAGACGCTCACTTTGATAACAGTGTTACTAAATTTGAACATCACTCCTATTCACCATTTCTAACATCATGTAAAAACAGCGATGAAATCCGTATTTCTCTACAATATCAGGACTTGAATCTTCTACCCAGCAGGAGTTTTCTTTACATTGAGGGGTCGCTCACAAAGCTGGATGGAGCCGTTTCAGCAACTGCAAAATTAGCTAACAACGCTCTACCATTTCTTTTTGAGGAAATACGCTATGAATTGAATGCAGTGGAAATCGATCGTACAAGAAATCTTGGGATTGCGACAACATTAAAAAACTACGTATCGGTAAATGCAAATATAAGCAGGATACTACTCAACGGCAGCTGGTCACCAGATTCATCCGTTATACTAGCCAATGGACTGTTTAACTACTGTGTACCTCTGAAATATTTATTGGGATTCGCTGAAGATTACAAGAAAATTCTGATAAATTCCAAACATGAACTCATATTGATCCGGAGCAGGACAGACGATAATGCCATTATATCACCAACTGATGTGGTGAAAATTGAAATTACTAAACTTCAATGGAGCATTCCGCATGTTGCAGTATCCGATGATGAAAAGCTGCAACTATTTAAAATTATCAGGAGAGATCGCCCGATACAAATACCATTCCGCAGCTGCTGGGACATATATGAGTATCCAGTACTACCGGAATCCACGCATCAAACCTGTTCAGTTAAGACTTCCACTCAACTGGAGAAACCTCGATTTATCATCTTAGCATTACAAACGGTTCGAAGGAACGATAAAACCTCAGATGCAAGCAAGTTTGATCACTGTCAACTCACCGATGTTACAGTTCATTTGAACTCAGAATCATATCCCTATGATGATTTGAATTTGAAATTTGATTTGAATAGATACGCATTGCTGTATGAGATGTATATAAAGTTTACACAATCATACTATGGTCATCAGTATCAGCCGTTTCTCACATGGGAGAAGTTCAAAACCGATGCTCCGATCGCTGTCATTGATTGCTCACATCAAAACGAAACAATAAAAACTGGACCTGTTGACATAAGGCTAGAATTCAAGTCATCTGAAAATATACCGGCTAATACAACAGCATATTGTCTGCTTCTACACGATCGAATAGTGGAATACAGTCCGCTGACAAGTGAAGTTAGAAAGTTAAATTAAAAAGATCGCTGTCATCGTAGACGTCCATGGATTCAAAACAAATCTCAATGAATTCATCACTAAAGAACTGGCAATTTTAAACAATGAAAACCAGATGCAGCACTTTATATTTCAACCACCGTTCAGATACAAAGATTTGACTTCAGCAAAAAAGAGACAAGTAAAATGGCTTCAACACAATTTTCATGGATTCCGCTGGGATGATGGCTACATACCGTATCACAAGCTGTACACTATACTTGAACCACTGCTTCGGAACAAAACCGTATATGTAAAGGGAGCTGAAAAAGTTCATTGGGTGCAGATGATAGTTGGAGAGGGTGAAATCATTCTTAACGTTGAAGATGAATACAACTGTGGAAAACTAATAGAGATTAACACAAATGCACCATCTTGCCAAGTTCATATTGGACAATGTGCTATAAGAAATACTTTTATAATAAGAAATTTTATTGGAAATAAAAACAAGTGTTTATAAAACATAAGACTTTTCAATACACACATACCCCAAAACCCTCACTGACATCGTCTAGAATCTGTTCATGGTAATGTCATGTTGTGAAATTCGAATAATGCTGATATCTACATCTTCCCTGCTAAGAAAACTTATTTAGGTGCAGCAAAACCATGATGACGTCATGCCGATATCTGGAACTCTCCCGCTAATAAAAGAAAACAGCAAAATCAAGGCATGCTGGTAGTTCCGGCTAAGACCGCTAGGGCACCTAACTCAAGAAATGTCGCGTAGAGGATTTCTGATGAAAATTTCGTCCCCCTCTAATGCCCCCACCCCAACCATCTAGAATCCATTGGCATGAACAAAAATTTCCTAGCGTTAACTTTAATTATTACTAATATTAGTTCAAAACCAAAAGCCTACATTTAGGCGCACCACATATCTATTTAAGAAAACCGTAGTACGGGATCTTGCTGGTAGTACCTGCTAATGCCGCTAGGGCACAGTCAAGACCAAATGACACATCCCGATAGTACCGATTAATCCCGCTAGCGCGCAGGCGAGACGCAATGAAACCAAAAGCCTACATTTAGGCGCAACACATATCTATTTAAGAAAACCATAGTACGGGAGCATGCTGTTAGTACCAGCTAATGCCGCTAGGGTGCAGTCAAGATCAAATGATACATCTCGGTAGTACCGATTAATCCCGCTAGGGCGCAGTCGAAACTCAATGAAACCAAAAGCCTACATTTATGCGCAACACATGGTGCATCCAAGGCGCAATGTTGTATCCAAGACACAAACCTACATTTAGCACGGGCTCAAACCACCTAGCGACGGTGGCGCCATATGTGGCGAAATCCTGGAGGCATAAAAAAGTGAGCCAGAACATACATAGCTTATCTACTTGCTAAGTAGTTCCGAACTAAATCAGGCAAAGTTGCGGTGCTATGCTAACTTTGCACACGTCTGAATTTAGAGATAAAATTAGAGAAAAAGAAAATTTTTTTAAAAACATTTTAAAAAAATATTATACAACTTTGATAGGGCCTTGAACTAAAAGAAAATCAAAGATGTGAGAGTTAGCTTCTAGCCACGTTGACCATGTTGAATTTATTTACTTTTTTACTCAGTAGCCCCGACATGATACGTATGCGATGAGTTTTTCCTCTTTTAGTATTAATTACTTCCTTTCCTGCTAAAACTAAACCCTCTTTTATCGGCTCGGTAATAACCGGTTTATTATCTGCGAATTCGGACAATTCAGTAATTGTAATGAGATGGAGGTTATCGACGATCTTAACCTAATTAAATTTGCATCAAACGTGAATCAGATGGCAACAGTATGTCGAGGATCGTGGAAATGATCAGAGAGATTGCAATATACAGTAGGACAGAAATTAGACTCTATAAACTGTACTAATTATCGGCTACTGTCAATTGAGTAAGCACTTTGTAACATTATGGTGTGGCTCCTAACCTCCCCAACTGCAGATTTTGTTTGTAGGCGTGTATGAATGTGCGGCGATAGACTAGCAACCTTGGTAAATTATAGCTAAATTCTGCAGAGTTCGTGGATAGGTTGGTCCTGGGCTGGATTCACTAACTCGGAGAGTTATGGTATCGTGGAGATGACAGTTCTCATGACATTTAACTCTCCACTCGGAATTCTGTAACTCGGGGGATTTGTATTGAGAATTACCAAACTCTCTTTATCCACTTGACAAAACTCTCGGCTGTGTTAGTTGTGGAGAATTAAGAAGAAAATTTCTCAACTGACAGTACTGTCTGCTTTTGTTGTGGTTTGTGAAGACAATTGAATTTTCAAATTAAAATATGGATTCATCGCATATCCTGGCTATGTTAGCAAAAACAAATTATGAAAATCCTTGCAATACTTACAGAAAAATATGGATTTTGGTGTCTCAAGGTACCCGCTAAGTCAGTGTCTATAAAATGCTATAAAATTTTCAAATATGCACGTTAAAGCTTGTATATAGGATTAAGTCGCATCTACATTGTCCCCTAAATAGATATGTAATTAATTTTTGAGTCTGGTAAATGGTTTTGGATATAACTGAAGTGAATCAGAAGTGAATCAGTTATTCTTAAGATGAAAAAATGACCGTTTTTTGGTACAAAAATGGACATATTTTTAACTCATCATTATGAAGAGCTGGTAAGTCATAGAAATTCACTTTTCATAAGACAAATGTTCACAACATAGTACTCATTGATGTGAAATAAAGAACGGAAGAAATATATGCAACGTATAGGAACTGGCGTATATAGGACCCTAGTGCAAAAAATTCGTCTTTCGGCGGTATAAAGTCAGTTATTAAGTTGAAAGGATAAAAAAAAACTACACCGCTTCTCTCTCTTTAATTTTATACCAAACATGACGTATTTTGAACAACTCCAATGGATTTGGTACAACCCCCCCCCCCCCCCTCCATCTCCAAAAGCCCCTCCTACAAAAATTGTTCATCTATATTTTTGTACTCTAGAGCATAAATCCGAAGGAAAAGGCCCCAATGCTGTACGATTCTCCAACACAGCTCTCCTTCAATATTGTGACACTTCTCACGCTTTCTCTAACTCCCCAAGTATGTTAAGGAATCGCGAATGGAGAGTTAGGGAGTTTTAATCGAGAAAAACCAAAATTCTCATCTCCCAAACTACCAAACTGTCCGAGTTACAGAATCCGGCCCCTGAAGCTCTCAAACCTATTCAAGGCGACTAGCATACTTTGCGGAGATGAGAGAATTACTACTATCTCAGATCTCTCAGTGGGTGCAGTGCTATGTTACTTCTCATTTCCCTTTTTACCAAAGTAGCTAATATATATATCTCTTCTTCTAATGGCCTCCTCAAGAGCTCGCTTCTTTCTACATGCTAGAACACCACGTAATTTGTATCCTCCTCCCCTCCATTCCCAAGCCTATCACTCTATAATGGCCATTTTAGAAGTGTAGGCCCATTACCATCCTTCAACCCATAAGAAAATCAAATTTCATTTCATGTTAAATCTAAAAGTATTCTGTCAGACCACCAATCTGGTTTGCCACATATATACTCTGCTTATTATACGACACTGATCAAGGCTGTTCCTGATGACGTTTGTATGATGATGAAAAAAATGTTGTCTTGCTGATCATTTGGTAAAAATGATGTTATAGCATCACATAGCTTTGCTCATCCATAAGCTCACATCCTTCTTCTGTTCAACACTCCTGAATGTGTGCTCATTGTGAGCTATCTCTCAATTACAAGACTTATGTTGTCTATTGTGATTATGATAAATGAAAACTACCGTTCTGAATCCAACATTACAAACATTGTTTATATTTTCTTTCAAACGCACTGATCCTCACTCAACCTCACTCAATGTACTCAAACTCCCTCCACTTAGACAAATGTTCACATTATAATAAATTGATGAAATTCTTCTTATGAGATGATTTTATGACAATGCAGTTACGTATCGGTTTATTAATTGGTACGCATCGAGTGAGGTTGATTTACATTAAGAATTTACGATTGGAGATCTAGTCCTTGTTCTATCTGATGTACCTCAGGGATCATCTTGATGTCCCTCATTCTCTTAAAATATCACAATTTACCTTATCACTTTTATCCTGATAATTTACAGATTTATACTACCGCTTATAATACGGATCTTCATAATATACGAATCTAAAAGCTCTATAATGGTGGTTGGTCACTTCTGCAACGATAAATAAATGAATAAAATGAAGTTCTAAATACTACACTTTCTAAAAATGTGGTCAACAATTCTGTGAATTACGATATTGGGAAGGAATCCTTTGGACGAAAACCTTATTTTACAAATCTGCATCGTAAGCTACTAAGAGTCAATATTTTCCCCATATTTTCCTGATATTACACTATCGGAACTACCAGACTTATCCATATCGCGCTCCAAATATTATAGAAATAAGTAGGTACATATACGTAAATTTTGAGAGTAACCAAGGTATACAGAATTTAAGGAATACCCATTACGAACCACGTTCCGCCATTAGTGACGAATAATCGCGAAAGTGTATAAGAAAGCACGATATACTCTCTCTCCTCTCTCTGTCTTTCCTATAAAAATGTATATAGATTAGTCACAGAATTACGTCACAGTCTGTCGGCTGCAAAGTGACAAAATTTTAATGGGAATACCCTGTCTTCTATATATCTTGGAGAGTACCCAAATGCCATTAAAAAACTATTTCGCCTCCAAAATCGAAGGGTTGTTTTCTAGGCGGGATTGATTAAGTTGCCAAAACAAATAGTTTTAAGAAGAGAAAGATATTCCATTTTCAATTAAATTGTAAAAATGAAAAATTAAAAAATTATAATTTTGTTAAAAAAAAGCAAAAAAAACACTTACATGTAATAAACAAATTTGTATGTACATATCGTAAAAAATTTAGCTGACTTAATAACTGCATCACTTTATAACTTTATTTTCTAGTCTTCAATCGAGAACTGTAAACCATTGATAAATATCTACTATCGTTGTTGTACTAAACTGCTGTGGAAAGTCCCCTTAAAATTCTTTAATTATTCCATAATCAACCAAATAAATGAAAATTTCCACCGAAAACTTGTAATGTAATTATCAGCGACAAAGATATTTTCCTGTTACTGTAATGAGCACCATTGTTCGAAGATATTTTATAATTTAATTACAATTAATAAGGACTCAAATTACCATGACAAACAGCCCTGACGACGTTCATCAAAAAATTCAGAGGATTTTGTATTTACATTTTACAAGCTTTATTCACTTTGTGATAAATATCACTTAAAGTGACAACACGTTTTTATTTTTCGCATCACTTTTTCCATACCGACTTTAATTACCATTACCATCCTCATCACAGAATATTTTTGGTATAATTTTTCTAGATGATGGTATAAGGGGACAGAAAGAAGACGACATCAGGAATTCATTAATTTCATTATTTAGGAAGCGTTCAACTTGGTTGTCCATTAACAATTCATTAAGGCGGGTAGAAAAATTACGCAAAAATAAAAAGGTTATGCCAGCGGCCAGCATACTGAGTTTCAATTACATCTGCCGTAGAATGGGTTTTAAAATTATCATTTATTCTGCATTATTCGAGTCCTACATACATTCTTATTGCACGTGCGTTCTAGAAGAACTTCTTAAATAAAAAGGTACTTTTGGTGGGAGAAAGTTTTATTTATTACCTTGGAGATTTTTTGGGAAGATTAAATAGAAATGAATTATTATATCTAAGCTGCTAGCAAAAGTATTTCAGATTTTTTATAAAATTTCATGCAATTAAAAACAAAACTTGTTAAATGCACGACAATTTATATTTTCGCAAAACAAAAAAATATAATAATAATAAAAACCAACAGAAACTTTGACTTACTTTTAAGGGTGGGATTCTTTTACTTTTTACGCAGAAGTGAGTGTACTCCTCTTGCAAGTACTAATCATAAAAAATATATATACATATTTGCTAAGAGCCACCATAATGTATACACAATAATCTCTATAAAAAAAAGACAAAGCTTTCAAACAAAAAGTATATACTCGTATATATAAATGTGGAAGCATAGAATCCCATCATAAAGGTGAGGTCCAATAAAATGCCAGAATTGTGGAACATTCTAAAATCTCCCCCTAAAGTAAGTACATCATTCATGAATGTCTGTTTCAAGATAACCTCATTTACCCTATGCCTAGGATTTAAAGCTTGAGATGTGCTCGTTGAGCATAGTGATAAAGACTATAAAATTTCTTAAAGTCGTGCTAACTAGATACACGTGTACATTTTATTATGGATATTGATTGTGAAAAGAAAATGAAATGAAAGATTCTGTACACGAACTCAACTTCAATAAAACCGTACGCTTCTTTTCGTTCTATTCTTAATGTTAAAAGTAATTGAACCGTTCAAGAATTTAGGCCTAGTTCTGTCTGACTGAGATTTTGTTTTAGAGTTTTGTTTAAAAGTTTAATTAATTGAAGAAATCTTATTTTTGAAAAACTATTCCGATGGTCCTTCGAGCCAGATAATAAATGTTATCAACCATCTCAGACCTGACACTAAAATGGGGATGATCACTAAACTTAAAATTATATTTACATTTGACTAATTGTCTCAAAAATATAATGTGTCAAGAAAGACACGTCGGTGGCCAATATGTGTATTTTATAGCCTATTAAATGCTTTAGGAGTGAACTCATTTTTACAAAGACTCTGGTGAAGAAAGGCGCCCTTTTATAAGAAATTTAGCGTGAAGTCTTCAAGACTTTATTGTATGGGTGGGGGAGGGGAATTCGAACGGTTTACGAGATAACGGGACTTTAAGATATGTGAGTATGTTTTCATAGATCACCCTGTATTTTGTTCGGTTGATCGTTGTACCTTGTCAGTAGTCTATAAATCTTGCCTCTTCTCCCATCCGTTTTGAAGTTATGGCTCAACAAAGCTGAAATTTCGGAATTTTAGCTAGCTTTTTTTTTATTTAACTACAAATTTTATAGAAAAACACGTTATCACTACTAATTTTTCATATTGAATTTAGGAGCCCAAAAGCTTGGCTTTAAGATGACCTATTACACTTTGAACCCAAAATGTAACCCTTTCTGAGTTTTTTGCACTTTTTCTTGAATATATCCAGAAAAATTGTTCAAAAAGGTCGTCCCCAAAAGATAATTGCATATTTTCTGGCAATAATTGATCTTTTTCGCCGGATTTGCTTCAGTTTTTGTGTACCGTGAACTCCTCTAACGATGCTTATAGTGGCGATTAGTTTGATCTGAGTAAACAAAAGACTAACAATATGGTTCATTCTTTGTAACGAGAATAAAATCTGGCTCAGATGAAGATGGATATACAATCCAAATCTCCATGGATGGGCGTCATTTTTTGTCCAGTTCTAAGATTATCACTCTCATTTTTTCTTCTACGACTCCTTGGAGACCTCTGCTTTGTAAAAGACTTTTTAACTATGTAGTGAATAAACTTGGATTCGATTGTGGATTTTGCTTACGCTATTCTATCAAACCATTTGGTTGTTAGTCTATCTATTTTACTATACTTTTACTACTATACTATATCCTTCGTTTAGGCTGTCGACCAATAAAACTATAAGTAGTCAATATAACTCATGCTTTCACACCTAATGCAGATGGTGGATTACATGAACCAAAATCGTCTGTAGTTGTGAGATCCTCCGACAGTCCATCAAAGAGCTAATAGAAGCCGTTGGCACTTGACCACAGGCTTCTCTGGTGAATATTATGTGTAAGATTGAATATAGAGGGGTACCTTTATTTATCTCTTATTTACATTTAGCTTTACAGCTGGTCCCCTCCTCATCAAACTGCTGGAGTTAACTTTCGCCATCTACGTACCTATTCTTTTCTCTCTAAGTCAAATACTCGACGGTTTCTTAGCTCCCTATTTTATTCGAAAACCATAGTTTTTCAATCTTGCTTCGGGATTTTTGTTTTTTATTTTCTTTAGATTTTGAAACATAATGGCTATATCATGTCTATCATTAATGTAACTAATTCCTTCCACTTTTCTATTTGTTGTAATCAATTTTTCACTCATTTGAACAATTTGTTTCTGACACCTGTAAGGCGAACGATTTCCGAATTCTTTAAGACAAGCAGCTATCGACATAGCAACCCAAAGTTCATTCTGTCAACTACAGAAAGGAATTCCAATTATAATGGAAATAAGAAGTGCTATCAAGTGCCTTCCATCCTTTTAATTTCAATCTTAGGCATACAAACTGCTGCACCTACAGCTTCACCTCTTCTCCATTTCACGAGTTAGAGAATTCACCTCTCTTATTGGGCTGCTTTCATTGTGTTCTCTTCTCATCAACCTGTTATCTGGCAATCTGCCAGATACTATAAGAAGCTTGAGGGAGGAAACTATCGTCAATAGAAATTTTCTCTATTTTGTCATTGTCGATGAGATTTGCAATTAATTTCAGGATGTTCAAAGATCTTCCTGGAGTTCTTGATATTTGTCTGGCACTTTGTCTAAATTGAGGCTATTGAAAGTTGAAGATGCAACAAGTTTTTATCAAGGGCATATAAAGTGTATCTATGATGTGCTTACCACAGATATAAAGTATTTTTTTTTTCAATAGTAGTTCACTTATAGGAAAAAACTAATTCGCAAAAATGTTTGTATTTGATAGTAAAGATAGATATTAAGATACGAAATAATTTGAACGCAAAGTTTTTTCCTGTCAAGTTGCTCGGATGGAGATGGAATTTGTCTGATTTTTCACTTCTCACATAACATAAAAATATTAATAACTCTTAAACGGAAAGAGTTATTGAGGTAAGCATATTTCTGTATTCTTTGGAAAAAGTACCTACTCAAGTTTGGTCCTTGGATATCCTTAAAATTACTGATAAGCATTTAAGTGACTACACTTCCTTTGAAAAACGAACAATTTTCACGCGTAAACTTGAGGAAGAAGGAGGGATTTTAGTGCTAAGGAAGAGGTCTAGAGCTATAATGTGGTCAGGATATGAAAATGACTTTATTGGCATACTCAAGGAGTCCCAGAATATTTAAATTTAATATGTTGACGTTTTTTAACCAAGGATTTTGCATATTAAGTGTTTTTACTGAAAATTTTCCATTATTAATTTTTAAATATAATTGGCAATTTAGAGAGACATCTTTCATTACTGTAATGAAATCTGTAAATCGCTCTTCGATAAATACTAAAATCGTGTGAAATGCAAGTTGCTCTGTTCTATAAAGGTTTCTGTTATTTTAAATATAAATAAATCTATTTTACATATTTCTGTGTAATTTTACAGTACATGCTGGAAATTATTGCTTTCTTTTTCAATACAAATTTGTAGAAGGCCATGTAATAATTCGCGTACTCTCTGAAGCCTCTTCCCATTTTTGTCTGTTTGTCTTCTTCAATTGTCTTTTAAGCATAGAACTTAAAGACAAACTAATTAAACTACCTAACCCTGTTATTCAAGACTTTGCTTCGATTTTGCCAATCGAACTTTTGTTCACTATGCAGGTTTTTAACCTTTAATAGGTATCCAATGATGAGACGAAACTTGTTGCTTATTGGAAAAAGCCCATCATGTTCAAGGGTGGTTTTTCGGTTGTTATCATTGGTTTTACTTTTGGGTTGATGTTCTCGCTGAAAGCCTTATAAATATTTAAATTTAGGAAGTTGTTTCCCCGTTTTCTGTTCACTATTTATTGTAGTGCTGTTTGAAGAGTGGGGAGATGAAATTTTTGAATTAATAAAATTATGCATAATAAAAACAAGTTTATATCAAAAACGTTTTTCATCTAGGTAAACACATGTATGGATCAAAGGAAAGGCAACATTTTGAAAGGCAAATTTTTGGTGAGAAAATCTTATATAACTTTTTTACTTTAACACATCGTATAACTACCGACTTGAGGGAGTGCGGGTGTTTCGACATTCATTGAAAAGGGGTGTTGGGGCATCCAAAATTACAAGACTTCCTAACTTCGAACAGATGCATTTACCCCCCCCCCCCCCCCTTCCACCCATAGATTTTTTTGCGTCTAAGACTTTAACCTATCTCAGATTCCGTTAAAGATTCATCCATTTAAAATCACCCTATTTATAAAGACGAAAATGGTATGAGAATTGTGGAAGGCTAATATTTAGAACTCCGGATATGATGGCGAACATTTTGACCTTAGTGTGTCAAAATTTGGAAAAAAAAAACCTAGCTTAACTATGGTTTCGTGTCACGTTAAGAAATATCGTAGTAAAAAAAGTTATTTTTTTTTAAATATATATTTACTAAAAACGAAAAACAATTAATTCCTTATATACTTGTTTGTTGCTGCCTACATTCCACAGTCGTCAACACCAATTTTTCATATTATATATAAGGAGCCGAAAAGCTTCGTCTTAAAATGACCCGCCACACTTTGTACCCAAAATATAACCCTTTCTGAGTTTTTTGCACTTTTTCTTAAGAATATCTAGCGAAAAAGTTCAACAAATGCCAGAAAGTAGGCATCATTTTCTCTGGATATGTTCAAGAAAAAGTGCAATAAACGCAGAACAGGTTACATTTTGGGTACAGAGTGTAATAGGTCATATTAAAGGAAACCTTTTAGTCCTCTTTAGTCCTATATGAAAAATTATTATTGATGACGTGTTTTTTTTTATAAAACTAGTAGTTAATTAAAAATAACTACTTAAAATTCCGAAATTTTAACTTTGTTGAGCCATAACTTGAAAAGGGAGAGGAGCAAGGGAAAAGTTTATAGGGCATTGGAAAGGTCAAGTGATTATTTCTCTAAAAATTCTTAAATCGTCATATGACGTAACGTTCAGAAGCTACAGGGTGATCTATAAAAATATACCCAAGTATTTTTAAATCCCGTTATCTCGGAAACCATTAGGATTTCCATCCCAATACCTGTACACTTTCTGCTTGTCTAAGCATGCACTATTAATAGCCATCGGGTGAAGCACCACATACGGGATACCCTGTAGTATTTAAAGTCGATAATTAAACCACACGAAATATTGTAAATAGTGAAATTATGATTAAAGCCATCGCTAAATTTTTCATGGTGCTAAAAATGTACCTCCGGTAATCGGTTCTAAGCACTCAAATTTTCCTGTTCGCAGTAGATTCAGATTCTCAAGTTTGAATCTATTGCTACCACCAGAAGAAGGTCAGTTTTTTTTATATCTCGCACCACTTTCATAGATAATTACTTACTAATTTTATTGAAATTTTCAAGAAACTAAGAATTTATTATGAGCAAATGCATGATTGGTGAAACTAAATATTATGATTTTTTTCTACCTGGTCCGGTTAAGATCTCAAGTTGAAATTATGATATGTATTAGTGGATAATATACCTAAGGTAGAAAATAAAACTAAATTATAAAATTAAAAGCAGGGTTGGGTATGAAGTGCTACTTTTAATAATAAAAGGGCACTAAAAAAAAGTACATGTAAGGAATGCATTTAGTGTGGGGTGATATTCGGTACATAGCCAATCGCTGTCAGGCATTAGGTAAGAGCGTAAAAAAACATCGTGTCGGACATGTTAGTTTCTTTCTGAATGTGCTCATCATGATTAAGTAAAGTAAGGACCTTTATATTGCTATTTTCTTTGTGAGCACTCTGATACTAGTTAAAACTATAAATGTTTAAATGTTTTGTTGTCATTTTTTTCTATCTAAAAACATGTTCTTGTACCCTCCGGGGTAAAAAGTACCGCAGGGGTAAATTTTAGGTATAATCAGATAACAAAGACTGAAGGTTATAGCTACCTATTTAAATATTTACACCAATTTGAAATGCAATGCGCCTACAAAGATTTTTCCAATAAGTAAATATAAAATTAAGATTTTAAAATGATGCAACTAAAACAACGCTAGACTACCATATTACATTATGTTCGTTTGTGTTGATTATATATGATTATTTTTGAAGTTATAAATAAATATCTATAATAACGTTATAGATTCCGCTTTTCTATTCTTTCTATTAGGTTGCAACAGGTGGAGGTTTTTAGCTCGCAGGAAGAGTTAAAAGTACAGAACGACTTGCACATTTATAATTAGTAACATAAAATAACTAAATTGTTTACATTGTATGTTTAAATTATCATATAAATTAACCTAAAAGCTTATGATATATTGATGACAATTCAAAAAGTGGCACTTCCAGTCGCACCTTATCCTACGTCTTCCAGGATATTCAAGAATAACGGATAAAATCCTTATTTCGATATCCTTTTTTGAATATATTTTTGAGATGCTATTCTATTTTTGGATAGATTGAAATTTTGACTTTCAAATGAGCCATATTTCACTGCTCTAGCATGAGAGCATTTTTTTCGAAATTTCAAAATGCTGTAAATACACAATGTAAGGGGAGATTTTTTTTTTGTATTTTCGTTTTCGCAAACTCTTCAAATATGTACATATCTAAAATTTCGAAAAAAAATTAGTGATGGTCCTGTCGCCTATTTGATTTGGAAAAAAAAATCTCCTTTTACACGAATTGGTTTTGTTTTAACACGATTTTCAATATGCTACGAATGTTTATTCTGAATTTTTCTGATGAATTTTTCTTATGAATTTGTTCAGTCCACACCCTTGTAGTTTCCCACGATGTACTCATGATGTGCTTTCCGTACAACAACATATTTCCTAAAAATACATAAAAAGAAAACAAAGAATCATTCTTCCAAGAATGTAAATATATAAAGACATTTACCTAATCATGAGCTTTCACCACCTCCAATCCCTCCTGTAGGGATCTCAACTCAACTCAAACTCACCTAAAATCCACCAATGTCCTTGTATTTCCTTTTTTTCCAGTGACAGCAAATGACATTTCTATGACATCACGTCAGGTGGTTTCGCCGTAGTCAAAATTTGATAGAATGTAACCATTAAATCAGTGTTCTGAGGGCAACCCATCATGGAACAGAGACGTAGCGGCTCACAGCGGCCATAAAAAGGCGACGAGTTGCAGCAGAATCACATCAGTCCCATTTCAGAATTTAATCTGAAAACATTAGAATTTACTCCGAGCTCCAAAGTTTATCCAAAACCTAAATTTTGCTTCCATCTACGTAGGAATTTACCTCTGCTGCAGAAACTTACTTCTGCTTCACATTTGTCCTACATCTAAGCAGTAATTTACTCCTGAAGCAGAATTTACTTTTGCGTCACCTCCATCCTTCACCTGAGCAGGAATCTACTCCTGCTGTAGAAATCTATTGCTGCTTTATTTCTATCCTTTACCTCAGCAGGAATTTACTCCTGCTTCAGAAATCCACTTCTGCTTTATTTTCATCCTTCACCTGAGCAGGAATTTACTTTTGCTTCAGAAATCTACTTCTGCTTTATTTCCATCCTTCGCCTGACCAGGAGTTTACTCCTGCTGCAGAAATATACTTCTGCTTCATTTTCCATCTACGTAGGAATTTACTTCTACTGCACAAAACTACTTCAGCTATTGCTGCCGTGTTTTACACAGATAGTACTAAACTTCATTCTGTTGCACCTATACGGCGCACTATACTTCAACTCTGTGCATACATAATTTGAAAGCAAGTTCTTCTGCATCCTTACACACTACAGCATATACATAACAGCTGCCCGCACATCTATCAGAATACTAAAAAAAAATCATATTCTGTTGAATTAATTCATTAATTCTTTATCTTTTTCTATACAATAAAGGGAGAAAATCACAGTGCCGGCGCTGAACTTTTACCTGAATTTTTAATTTGTTGAACTATTTATAGTAGATTAGGATATTTTAAGGATCGATTTTTTTATTGAATTTTTAATTGTTGAATTAAATACTTGATATTGATTAGTAGATTTAAATGAATTAAATTTTGTGATATTAATTCTAAGTAATATATAGAATAAAAAAATTTGTTTATGAATTTTCAAAAATTGAGTCATCTTTATAAACCGACCACACTACGCTTGACCTCAATCTCACACAATTTTTTTTTGTAACTAAAGTGAAGATACTAAAATTAAAATTTTACATCAACTTACAACAGGACAAGGTGCAACGGCTGTAGGAAAGCGTTTTGGTGTTCATGAAGCTACCATAAGAACGATTAAGAAAAATGAGACTGCGATCAGAAAATCAATATGTTCTGGAACAAAAATAAGTGTTAAAACATCGTCAAATATAAGAGATGTTGTCATAGATAAAATGGAAAAAGCTTAAGTAATGTGTATTAAAGATATGTCATAAAAAGAATACCAGTAGATGGAATTACTATCAAGCAAACAGCATTAAGAATCTCTCACTTCATCTCAATCAAAAGAACCCGAATTTTCTGCAAGTACAAGGTTTTCTTAAACGACATGCTCTACATAATAAAAAAATTAAGGGAGAAACTGCGTGTATAGATGAATTGGCTGCCAATGAATTTGCGCAAAATCTATTGAAGATGGAGGATACACCCCAGATAAATTTTGGAATTTAGATGAAAGTTGCCTTTTTGGAAAAAAAAGCCTAGCAGAACGTATGTTGCAAAATCACAGAAAACTGTCGGTGGTTTTAAAGTAGCAATGAACTGTGTAACATTGTTGCTTTGTTCCAATGCTTCAGGAAAACATATGTTAAAACCACTGCTAGTAAGTCGTGGCTTAAGATCACGCTCGATAAAAGGTGTCGATTTCAATATATTGCCAATTCACGGGATAGCAAAGAAAAAGGCCTGGGTGACCAGAGCAATATTTACAGGATTGTTTCAGAAATACTTCATCCCAGAAATTAGACACTACAGGAATGCAAAGTGTCTAGAATTTAAAGTTCTTTTAATTCTAGACAATGTACCTGGCCATCCGGTCTTGAAGCACCCAAATGTGCCTAATTCTACATCCATAATACAACTACTAGACCAAGGGGTAATTACTACTTTTAAAAAGTACTACATAAATAAATAATGAGTTATGATCTAGTAGTTTTTCTAGCATAGTTATAATGGAATAAACGTTTTATGTAGTACGTCTTAAAAGTAGCGATTATTGCTTGGTCTAGTGGTTGTATAAAGGATGTAGTATGAGGCGGAAGAAAACAAGGTTGCACATTTAGGTACTCAGAATTAAAAGTCATTGATGTGTGGAAACATTTTTCTATTGGACTGCATTAATTGAGTTGGTTTAGCATTGGCTGACTTAAAGCCATCAACCTTGAACTCATATGGGAAAAATATTTGGCCAGAATGTATCAAAAGCAAAGATCCTGAACCTGACATCCATAATAACGCTGCTTTTATTGACATCATAACGCTGCCACATACAATTTATGGAAATGGATTCGATGATCTATCATTTGCCAATACAGAGGATCTATTAGTTGATAAAAGCTTGAGTGTGTAAATTAAATTATAGACCTAACTCTTGAGACTCATCATGACAGAGATCATAGCGATAATGACAAAGAAGATCCTCCTATTTTATTTAAATGCAACTCTATTTAGAGAAGGGCTTAATATTGCCAGGAAATTAGGTAATCATTTTGAACAACATGACACTGATGAGGAACGAGCTGCAAAATTTCAACGTGAAATGAAATCATTAATGGCGTCTTAAAGGGAACTTAATAACGGTTTATCACGAAATCAAATAAAATCTTTAATGACTGATTTCCTGAATTATCAACACACGTGACTAGAGATGATAATACAGAAATATTTTCACAAGATGACGAACAAAATAATTCTAATGATAGCAGTGATATTATAGTCTTACGCAAACGTATCCGTTTATTGTCAGAAAGTGAGAATACATACAATTTTGTTATGTTTATATTATTTTTATTTTTATCATATTAATGAATTTCAGATATTATTTTCCGTTTTTTTTTTAAGCATAATTTCTTTTTTGTAATATATTTAATGAATTAAAATATATAAGTACGAAAAAAATTCTTAACAAGATTTTTTTAATATTGTTTGTTGTACTTTTCAGTTGCCTATTTAGGTCTTATCTTATCTTATCTTTTTTACACGAACTCAGAGCTCGACCTAAGAGCCCTATTTTTCCGACTACTTTTGGACTTGAGACACATGTGCCCCCCTCCCCCAAATCCTGGTTACGCTACTGGTATATGGGCCGAAACAAGGTAAGTGCAACAACCGTTGTTTGTACTTGTGCAAAGACCACCCGTGCAGGATGCGTGTCAGCCAAAATGACTTGGCGTGTTACATTTGACACGAGTGTTATAAGTACGCCATCACTAATTTATGCTAACTCAGACGTAGTATTATATTATTTTGGAACTGGATTACAAGTAACTACTAAGAGAGACTAACCACAGTAGTAAGATTTTATCCGTTCAGCTTACCCTTCCATTCGAAAATGTTCAACTTATTCGTACAAAGTTACTAGATATGTATGTTACAGTCAAAACACGAAATCCGTCACTGTATACTGTATGTATAAATAGCCTTATCCTTAATAAACATCAAGGTTTAATGGCGACAGAATTCAATTGTAACGCAAATTTACTAATAGCAACCAGTCAGTTCTAGATTTAACTAAGAGCTACGCCAGAATTTAGTCACAACCAGAATTAACTAAATATTCTTTAGTTAATACTAGTTCTAACAAAGCGCTCTCGTTAGTTCTACTTTTAACTGTATTACTCGTATATTAGTTAAAACTAGACTGTAACATATATATATGTATTATCTATTACGTGCAATAAAACATGTAAAAAGCTAGAATTGGTTTAAGTACAATTCTTATGATACCCTAGATGAGTGCCCGTTTGTAATTTCGTATGGTCAGCCATCTGGCAAGCTTGATTTTTGAAGTGATTTTTCGCATATATTTCTAGAACGGTTCGTCGGACAGAAAAATGTTTATAGAATTTCATATATATTCTGAAGAAGTTTTTAGTATAATAAAAATGTCTAGAACTGATCGTTTTCACAGTATACGTAAAAAATAAAACCTAAATTTTTATATGGCAACACAAAGATGAGTTTGCCCGATTTAGTTCATTATTGAAGCTTTATTTACGTTTACTATGAAAACACCGCGTACACAATTTCGGTTTCTACATCGACGCGCTCTCAGACAGTGTTCAAATATTTAGTGAAAAACGAATTTCTTTTTTATGGCAACCCTACGAAGGAGTTGCCCATTTTGTACCATTTTCGATCTTAAATGTGCATTTTTTTATTTTTTTTAAATCTGTGTGCAAATGTTCAGCACTCTACGTCGGCGCGTTGTCAGGCAGTTTCCAAATAGATGGTAAAAAGCGAAATTTTTGTATGGCAACCCTACGAAGGAATTACACGATTTGTTCCATTTTCGAAACTAAATTTCCTTTTTTTTTGTAAAAGCTCGTGTGCAAAATTTCGGAACTCTAAGTGAACGCGTTCTCGAGTTATCGTGTGGACGGACGGATGGAAGGACA
Organism: Dioctria linearis; assembly: GCA_963930735.1. Classification (NCBI taxonomy): domain Eukaryota; kingdom Metazoa; phylum Arthropoda; class Insecta; order Diptera; family Asilidae; genus Dioctria; species Dioctria linearis. The sequence goes on along the minus strand of OZ005743.1, from coordinate 22,299,098 downwards.
GACGTATGGACGGACGGACGTATGGACAGACGGACATGCAAAAATCAAAATAACTTTTATTGATTTCATCTAGGATATAAAGAGGACAAGCGACATTTACATACTCCGCGTGAAATGACTAATTAACTACGGACATAAACAACTTTTGAAGAATCGTATCACAGAAAAGGACAGGCGACATCTATAAAGTACGGACATAAGCAAATTTAGGTTCGGAAGGTCGATGTTTCTGGAACGGAATATTCAGGAAGATTTTATGACAATTTGTGGTCTTGGCACCACCAAGAGGCAGTATAATATCAGACGGTGAAGTTAGTAATGTAGTAAACTATTTTTATTGCAGTAATTGGAAGTACAGCACTAGCGATAATTAAAGTAGAATCATTTGTGAATTTGTAAAAGTAAACAGTATAGTTAAATAAAAGTCGAAGAGTTGTATCTGAAATATTGTATTTCATGCTCGTACCAATATATAGTTAATAGTTCAAACGCGGGTATAGAAAGTAAAATTCAAAGGATGCAAAAACACTCAGAAGTGCATTTGACACAATTTATTTTAGTTAATTCCAGTTTAATTTTATTACAAAATACTATCTACGTACTGCTGATAGAATTACCCTTATTGCCGACGAAATTAAAAGAAGAACTGCCTCTCCGGCGTTACCTAAGCTTTCATCAAGCTTTTTCTGCATTTTAGGGAAACGTGATCGTGCAACGTGAGTTTGAGCAATTTCTGTCGAGACTCTGGGAACTTCCCGTGCTGCGGTGCGATGCTAGCTAACTTTATGCTGAGGTAAGTGTTGTTTTGTGGGAATATTTTTGTAAGTTGTGAACGACGAAGTTTTATGCCGAGATAAACGGTTTTCTGTGGAAATGTTGAGGATTTTAGCTGAACGGCGAAGGGTTTTCGTGTGGTGATTTAACTATATATACTACATACTACCGCTCTTTTTCTCTTTACTCGATTTGCTATTCTAACTCCAATAAATAATTGCTCGCTCATCATAGTGCATAGTGCGCAACATCAAAGAGTACAACTGTAACTTACTTCAATTGAATGGCAGAGGCAAAAAGTAGAATGAATGTCATTTGAAATTAAAAATTCCATTTCAGATAAAAGAGTTGAAAGTTTTATACCTATGCACCACTGATTTATAACAATGGACTGATCGATTTGTCATTTTCCTATAGGAAAGCATGGCACAAGTTTTATAGTTCTCTCTTTCGCCCTATGGCAGAGTTGGAGCTACCAATACAAAGAATTGCATTCTGGAATGTTTGTTCATGCCATTTGATGTTTATATGTTGGCTACAGATGCAATCACCTCAGAAGGAATAAGGTAAAGATAGTGTTTACCATGCTCCGTCTCTCTTGCCCTTAAGCAGGATTCAGTTAAGAACAACTTTTGAAAATTAAAGTTGGAATGAGTTTAATTCCTTATAAGCGATTAAAATATCACTTGGCCACAAAAAAATATATATTTTTAATTAAATTCGATTTACGGATGTAAACTTTCATCTGATTGGTTGAGTTTTACATGTTTTTTATGTAATCGTTTTAAAGTGTGCTCTAACGGTGATATACAGAAACACAATATATTTTGTGCCACATGAAATAGCAAATCGCTCAGTCCATTGTATTAAGTCAGTGCTATGCGCACATAAAATTGCATCTAACCACACACCCCCAAGAACTCTTTCCACTTTCTTCATTTTGTTTGAATTTTGTTTTTCTAACATGTTGCCGTCAGTCCAGTCATTGTAAACTTTTGAAAACACAAGTAAACGGAGTAAGCTGGTTTTTGGATATTGTGTAGGGGGACTTAGAAAATCTTAACTTGAAATTGTCGACCAAGATTTCCGATGAGCTTTTTCAGCCATCTTGAAAAAAGTGGTAAATTTGGTTTTTTGCGATAACTCGTAATGATACGAAAATTGTGATTATGTACTTTTTTATTGCTTTATTTACGCTATACCTGCAATGTCATCTTTTTTCCGTTTTTCGACAAAAATTACGAGTTTTAACTCGCCACATTGTGGGGTGGTTAGAAAGTAAAAAATTAAGATACTCTAGAGGTAAATATTAAAGTACAATATAGCAAATAAATAAAACAATAAATTTGTGAATCACACGCATGAAATTTATTAGTAAATAATTGTTTTTGTGTTGTAGAAAATGGAAATGAATGGAGGTCCGTTTTTAATATCTATACTCTTCTTCGTTTCGACGGTCCTGGTTCACAGTCTTCCTGCTGGGAATACTCATCGAATTGTGGAGATTCTTCAACCACATGAGATGATTCTTCAATGGTGATTGTTTTATTTGCGAAAGTGTTTTCATTAAAGACATTTATGTGGCCAAAAAGAGAGCTGTTCAGACTCTTTTAGCGGCGAGCGTGAAAAACGGACAAACTGTCGATTCAGTGAGTATTCACACTGCGTGCTACAAAAAATACGGCAATGAAAGACTAGCTGCGTTTACTTCTCGGCGAAGTGAATGTGGATTGGAAGAACGCGAAGAACAACAGCAGCTCATACATGACCTTGATTTTAAAAACAAATGCTTGTTTTGAGGAAAAGCATTGGCGATCAAATGAAATTGCCGACAAACAGACGGAAAAACATTAATTTAATAATTGAAAAATTAAAGAACACACATTTTTTTTGCAGCACCTTTCCTTTTCAATCGTGGTGCGTATTCAGCATGTACATACTTTTAGCGGTTGCAATACCACATCTTTTTTTTAATATTGGCAAATAAAAATTCATCTACACTCTTGAAAAGTATCAAACAAGAAAAAGTCGATCCAGAGGTTCTGACTTTCACAGGAGAATAATTCCTCATAGCCCTATACAGCGGAAATAAGCAAGAAACATCCTTAAATGTTTTAAGATTCCACCACTTCACTAAATGTGTGACTAAAATTAAATTGAACCACCTCTTACTACTATCACCAACGAAAAAAGCAGTATGCCAGTATATCTTCTTTGAGTATCTGCAGGTGCAAACGTGGCTCGAGCTTTACCATGATCGTCAGGAATAGGGTTTGCGACGAACAAATCATGGAATTAAACCAGTTTTTGGCACTGCCAAACCCGCGCCACCTGAGCTTTTAAAGCTCATATCGTGCAAGTCCATGGGATTGCTTGTTCCATTATTTGCCTCAATTGCAGTGAGCAAACATGCAACAACGTCACCAAAATCGACATCCTCCTCAACGAGGATGATGAGGATGATTCGACCATTGAAGGATCATCTTATGTGGTTGAAGAATCTCCAAAATTCGATTGGTATTTCGAGCATGAAGACTGCTGGGGACCAGAACCGTCGAAACGAAGAAGAGTATAGATATTAAAAATGGACCTCCATTCATTTCCATCTTCTACAACCAACATAAAAACAATTATTTACTAATTTTGTTTTCTCACCCCTTATTCTTATTGTGGTGCGCTAAAAGTCGTATTTTTTACCTAAAAAAATGATCTTACAAGTGCTAATATGCTCTACAAGTTTTATCATGGACATTTTTTCGATATGTATCACGAGAAAGAAGAAAACAGTAAAGAACAAGTTACAGTCTCTTAATTCTTTTCTCGTTTGATATCTCAACAACTATCAACGCTAGGTGAAAAATTAATACCACCTAAATTGTACAGCGTAAACAAAGCACAAAAAAAACGTATATAATCACAATTTGCTTATCATGACGGAGAGCCGAGTTATCACAAAAAAACCAAATTTACCCCTTTTTTCAAGATGGCGGAGAAAGCTCATAGGAAATCTTGGTCGACAGTTTCAAGTTAAGCTTTTCTAAGCGCCCCCTACACAATATCCAAAAAATGCCATTTTTTACCATATAATGACTGGACTATTCAATGTGATTGCTGAACCTACCTGGATCTACTTACTTGAAAAGACCGCTAATTCATATTCAGAGATCATCCAGCTTTTGTTTTGTTCTTTTTTCCATTATATGTACCTTTAAGATTAAGCAGATTCCCTTGGTAATTTTTGTCCAGATGAATCCAAATTGACTACTTAAACTATCCGTTTTTATTATCTCACCGTTTCCTTCATTGGGGATTGTAATATAATCCTATACCCTTACAGAGGGTCTGTACCTACTTGGAAAATATTCTTGAAAGCGAATCTTTAAACCTTTTCTTCACGAGGTAAAAGGTATTCAAATTATGGTATTTTACCGTAGGTTTCTTTTGTGAATTATTTAATTTGAAAAACTTGAGGGAGCCATTTGAAGAGATTACCTTCTCAGGAAATAAATGGAAATTGCGACATTGAGAGAAATAAAGATTTTTTTCTTCCAACTTCAGTAAATATTTGACAATAGTATTGGTCTGGTCATGTTTGCCTTGAGCGAACTAGAATTGAAATCAAGCAATTCATCAGCACCTGACAATACGCCCAGAGGCTGGCTGTGTATGTCAACAGAATTCATTCAAGAAATCTCAACCGCAACGTTTCCTGTATATTGCATACATCTGTACATAATGTATGTAAATATATCTCAGTCATTCATGTGCAACATCATGCATTGGTTGGTTAGGGAAAAGGACGGTATGAAATAGTTGAATGTAATTAACTAAAACCACTTCGTTGGTATCCCAGATAAATCTACAAGAAGCCTGTTGTATGTACTACTAGTAGTACTATACTGTATTTGCGTGTATAACGACCATGATACATATATGTATGTATTTATGTAGGTATATATGTACGCTATCATCAACATAGGATAAATTATAGTGCAATTAAGCACCCACGTAAAGCTAAGGTTCGACGCAATAATGGGCTCTGAATGGCCGAGGAATTGTTTACTGAGGTACCTTACTGTGTTAAGCGAGCTTAGCAATTTACACTATCCCAGAGAAAGAAGGGGAGAGAAAAGGAGAGTTAGAGTCCACTTGGAGTATAAGTAGTCCAATAAATGCAATTATGGAATATTTGCATCAGAAATGACTCATTGCTCAGTCCTCAGGATCAGTAGAATGGCTTACCAGCAAATGAAATGTGCAAATGAACTTTGTCCATTTGGTTGAACTGCTGTTTGCTTAGCAATTTACTGTGCAGTAAAATGATAATTTGAAAATCCATTTATGGTGTTACCCATTCATAGCAATCAGTTTTTATTGCATTTACTCATTAAAATCATGAAGACAGGGCAGAGGCAATCAGGATATTGTTGGAAGTTTAATCGAAAGTCTTAAGGTAAATCCTAGTTTTAAGTCGATCATAACATAGGGAGGCTGACGAATTCGTCATCCTTGTCTCAGGTAACCGAACTATTCCTCTTTACATGGAGGAGAGCTATTCCGACGTTTGCCATCCCCAAAATTGAATTCAAAACTGAAGCTAAATACCTAGGAGTAAAACTAGACTCCAAATTAAACTGGAGGATAAATGTGAATGAGCGCGCTTAAAAGGCGGCCATTGCACTGTATGCCTGCAAGAAAACTTTGAGGAAAAGATATGGTATACACCCTCGCATCGTGCATTCAATGTACACGGCCATTGTAAAACCTATCCTCACATATGGAATCTTGGTGTGCTAGAATGCTCTAGAGAAAGCAACACACCTGAAAAGTCTTACGAAAATACAGAAATCTGCCTGCCTAGGTATTGCAGATGCTCTTCGTACAACACCAACGGCAGCAATGGAGATTATACTTCGGCTCTTGCACCTCGACATCCATGGGAAAAGTGTACTAAGCCTTAGACAGTCGGGCTGCTGGATAACACCAGAATTAAGGCCCAGTAGAATACTAAAGATCCGTCCTGGAGAGTGTATACGGTGAGCTACGGATTACTTTGTCCTCAGACCAGAGTTCGAGAAAGCGTCTTCAACCAGCGTTCTTAGTAGAGAGGAGTGGGATGATATTCGGGTGGCAAATGACTCTGATATATGTGTCGTTACGCACGGTTCGAGAATATGTGCGAGTATGGGAGCCAGAGTGTACTCAGTATTTCCTCAAAAAAAGGAATCGTATCACCCATCGGACTACTGTAGTGTGTTCCAAGCTGAGATTCTGGCTATTTGCAAAGCAGCAGTTGCAAGCTACAACTTATGAGGTAACTAACGATCGAGTTATCAGGATTTGTATTGAAAGCCAAGCTACAATCACAGTTCTGGACTCGAGTACCATGAGATCGTGCCTAGTGCAATGGTAACAGAGTTACCCTCTGGTGGGTGTGAGGTCACAGTAACATACTTAGAATCGAGGCAGCTAATGCTAAGGCCACAAAGGGTTCCTCTATGAATATATATCTAGCAGAAGAACCCATAGGTCCACCCCTAGAATCAGTAAAAAGAGCTCTAGAGTCTAGATGTACAAGAATGTAAGCTGACAAATCGCAGATGGAGAGAACTGACCGCATGGTATGGATCTGACTAGAGATATGTCCTGGGAAGACTCAATTGCTGCTGAGAAGAAACCGCAATAACGTGCGTAAGCTTACTACAGTTATCACGGGACACTACTCCTTTGGAAAACATGAAGAGCGCTTGCAAGCTACATATAATTCCTTCTGCAGAATGCGAATTTGGACAAGGAACCTGTTGCGAGCGTTCAGCACCTGCTGTGTGAATGTCCTAACCTTGCTAAGCTTAGGAGGAACACGCTTGGTAGCTAATTTTTCTGCGAACTGGAGCTATTAACAGACAAGGAGTTGGGGACCTGGCAAGGTTCATCAACTCTTGTGGCAGGTTTAAGCGTTCACTCTAAATCTGAGGTATCTTTTTCAGGTAGGGTCCGAATGAGGTGGCATCAAAATTGGACCATAGGTGGTCTAAGGGTGGCTGGTCGGACGTATTTTTACAGGAGCCACCACTCTAACCTAACCTAGAGCTGTTTCACCCATAGCTAATTTTAGTCGCTCGACTAGTGTCGCGTTTGCTTTCACTTGACTGCTACAACAACAAATATTTCAGTTAAGCAGTTAAGAGTAATAGACGGCAGCGTTTTGTGTACTTATACATTGAAATGGAATTATAAGCATTATTTGCACCTTATGAACGTAGTAGTAGTATAAATACATGACGAGTAAAATTTTGCATTACAAAGCAAAGTTGCAAAACACAAAATCCTTCAGTTGAAAAAAAATTTTACGACTGTCGTAACTTCGTGTGAATTGACTTCTTTCGTTTTCATATTAAGTTGGGTATTATGTTCATTTAGCGGAAAAATGTTTAGCAGCAATCGAACAAGGACCTTTTTGACGGCTAAAATTGTTCATTATTTTGATCTATAGGTGCGTGCTTTTCAATTTCTTTTCAAAAGAATTTTTTTTAGCAGATAAAAATATTAAAAATACACTGTTAAACTTTTATTCCAATTTCATTCAACTTCAAACGTAAAAATTTTAGCGTGGAAAAAAGTTATTGAGCGGATAAATTTGATGCTAATTATATGATTGTGGAAATTACTGCCATTTACGTGTCACAACTAAACAAACCTTTACCTGATAAAATACAAGACCATTTTCCCCAGTAATTTGACTAAATATTTCGCAACTAAATTTCACCGCTAAATTTACATAAAAAATTTATCCGCGAAATGAACACAATACTAGGCTGTAAGCTATAGATCGTCCGACAATTTGACGAGTTTAGCAGATGTTTGCAACTGCAAATTTGAGTCGGAAGGCTTGCTCTGTCACGCGTTACAATGTGAAGTGAATTATGTATATGCATGTAAGCCAGTACGCAGTAGTTACATTGTGAGAATATGGGCGAATTTCTGTTTCGAGACATCGCGAGACTTCCCGCAAATAATTGCAGGCTTAAAGTATTTTAATCATGACTACACTACCACCGAAACCATCTCGAGATATCTCTTTTGATGGCCACGATCTCTGGAGATGAATTTTTCGAATTCGAGTCAATTCGAATTTCTCGGTAGAATCGAGCGATCATCTGAGTAAAAATATGGATTGCTAAAAATTAATTTTGTGTGTATGTGCAAAATTGTCATTGTGACATCAAAAAGATCAATCAGCGTAAGGTAGCAAGCAATGACTTGGTCGTCTCGTGTCGTCTATTTTCGCGCGATGAAAATTCACTCGCAATCTCACGCCTGTAACCACAGCCTAATGCTAAAAACAGCTCGCGACTACATTGCGCGATAGCTGTTTCTCGTATGAAACAGCTCTTAAAGCTCTGGGTAAACTAATTGAACTTGTAGTGAACAGTGATTTCACCATCGAAGAAAAACTGTCATTTTTAAAATAAAAAAAAAAAAATTATTCAGGGTTTTCTTTCGGCACGTCCCCACTTTCTCTGACAAAAGTATATAAACACCCGCAATAAATATATTACCAACGATGATATTTTCATTGAGCATAAGTATCTGAACACTTTGCTTACCTAACTTCAGTCGTCAGGAATCTATCAGGTTTCAGCATTTTAGAAATTTTGAATTGGTCGACTGTCACGCATACAAATTTGTCTGCTAGTTAGAGGAGATTTGTTATATTTTCAATGCCAAAGGAGAGTACCATTAGGAGAGTGGGAAACTGCAGACCAGTAATTGTATATACAGTAAAAAATCGCCTTCAAGCCAATAACAATTGTGTAACTGAGGAATGAGCTCGGAAATCCGAGCTCTAAAAACTACGACTTATAAGATCTTTTGAGCTATGCCCTTCCATGTTAGGTCCATGTCACATCCACCCTTCTTAGCTCATTAGTTTAAAAATGACTTAAATAAAAAGTTCAATCCCAATAGATATGCTTACGAAAATGGCGGAAAAATGCAGAAAGGGTTACATTTTGGGTAAAGAGTGTGAAAGATCATTTTGACGAAGCTTATAGACTTCTCAAATTCATTGTAAAAATCAGTGTTGATGTCGTTCTTTTTTATAAAAAAAAAAATAGCAGTTAAATACAAAAGCCGTGTTAAAATTACGAAATTTTAAATTTGTTGTGCCATAACTACAAAAATGTGTATAAACCATAGGAAGGTTCCAACGATAATCCGTCTCATATTTTTTTTAATTATCATCATGGGGTATACCGTTCAGAAGGTACATGGTGATCTACAAATCATACCCAAATATCTTTAAGTCCCGTTATTTTGAAAGCCGTTAGGATTACCTGCCCTAGCCATTCAATTTTTTGCTTATCAAGCATAGCCTATCCAATGGCCTTCGAGTTCCAGACCACATACGGGACACCCTGTATAGGTCATCCCAGTCTGCTCTAGAAACTTGGTTTTGAGTCAAATTTTCTAAAACAAAAGCAGAATAAAAAACACAAAACTAATATTCACAGCTATGCCAGGCTAAAAAAAAACTAATCTAGTCTACTACATATACAGGGTGTTTCATAGTTGCTGCACCTAGCTCAAGGGTTTGATAGCTGAGGTGGAGACAAGCAAAAAATTATAAGGCGAGGGGGGGGATAAGACGCGTCGTTTCTGCGGTAGGCGGGTTTTAAGTTTTTTAGTACTTCTTCCACTTTACACCCTGTAACTATCTTGATATACACCCTATCAAGGTGTAATTCATCTCAAATGATAGCAAACTGCCTCAGCTTTCCAATGAATCAGCCTTTCTGTCACCTTCGATTGGAAGTTGTATGACGTCAAAGTCAATAAATTGGAAAAGAATTCCGACGGAAGATGACAGGAATGCTGACTGGGCATTCATTGGAAAGCTTAGACGGTTTGCTATCATCTGAGATGAATCCCACCTTGATAGGGAGTATAACAAGATAGTTACAGGGTGCAAAGTGGAAGAAGTACTAAAAATCTTAACCCCCGCCCCTACCGCCGAAACGACGCGTCTTATCATCCCCTTCACTTATAATTTTTTTCTTGTCTCCACCTCAGCTATCATATCCGTAACCTAGGTGCACCAATTATGAAACACCCTGTATACTTAAGAAAGGCCTAGACTCTGTCTGTAACCAAAACAGTCGAGAATTACCCATGAAACATGTTCAAATTAGCCATGAAACAGAATGCCTCGCTACTACCAAAGTTAAACTAATGCTACTACATAGTCCTAATATTCTAAAATATTTGCAGTGTTCTTATGTAAAACTGACAAAGAAGTTCGATTTGAATAGCTCCTGCGCCTTAAACTACTATTCATACAGAAAAATTGTCTTCTGATACTCTTACGCTTACTTTCTTATCATCAAAAAAACTTAGTCAAATTTTTATATATTTCCTAATAAAAGTATTCAAAACACAATTGCAACACCAATAACTGGTTGCCTGATTTATTGCATTTTTAAAATTTTATTTGCTATCACTATGAAAACACCATGTACCAAATTTCAACTCTGTATGTCAACGCGTTCTCAGGCAATGTCTATATATATAGTGGAAAATGACAACCAACGAAGGAGTTGGCCGATCTGTCTCATTTTTGAAATTAAATTTACTTTCTTTTCTCAAGTCCGCGCGAAAAATTTCAATTCTCTACCGTGTGTTCTCGAGCTATCGTGCGCACGGACGGACGGACAGACGGATATGCAAAAATCAAAATAACTTTTAATATTATGCGTGGGTGTCCAATCCATTTTGCTCTATCATCATTATTTCTGTGCGTTACAAACGGAATGACAAATTAGTATACCCTATAAATTTCATCTACGGTATAAAAATTTATCTTAACCAAACAACTACGATTCCCCAAAAAAAACCCTCAACTCAGTAATTATTGCATATGCGAGTGTGCCGTGGTCCGATGAATTCGAATCAATCTGCCTACAAATTCGGAAAACGGTCGCACATACACAATTGCAAATATTACTCAGCTGAGAGCTGAGAGAAAATTATTTTATTATTTTGTTAACTAAGGTATATAGTAAGTGTGGGGGTGGTAAGTGGGAAGGTAAGGAGCCAAGCTTAAAATTATTGGAAGACTATTTTCCTGTGTGATAGTTTAGGCTTTATGGGATATATAAAATCAATGCCCAGTCACTTTCCCATAAGAATCAATAAAAATATCTTAGAGAATTGGACGCACATGGACACGATGGTTTTGATTGGATCGAATCCCAGCATGCCATTTTTTAATGACAAAAATATTACAAGAATTTACAAAATATAAAAAAATAATAATATAAAAAAAAATAAAAAAATAAAAAATAAATAAAAATAACAACTTAAGAAAAGCCCAAACTTTCTCTGTAACGCGTTGGAATCACGGCAAGTTTTTTTTTTCTCTTTAAATAAAAAAACAAATAACAAACATAAAAAAAATTTTTAAAGAGAGAATCCCATTCTAAGCACGAGCAACTTTAGCTGTAGTATTTATTAATAATAATTTAATACAAACAAAAAAACGTGGAACAAATTTATTAATTTATCATCGAAAAAGTTTTAAATTCTTAAATTAATTTCAAGAATTATAACGATTTCAAAAAACTGAAAATTGTCAAATATGGTAAATAGGGAAAGACAATTTTCATTCTTGTGATGGATAATCAAGAAGCAACAGCACAAACAATATTAATCCTACCTTGAAAAGATTTAATTATTAATGGATTTCTACCCCTGGTCTTGTCACCCCGCCCCCCTACCCAATTCATTTTTATCAAGCTTTCCCAGAGACTAACAAATCGGCAAAAATTAATCCTTTTGGTTAAATCCTCCATTCATTGTTCTAATGATTTTCGGTTGAAGTGAAATTATCCTTGCGTAACAACAAGATCAAGATTACCCGAGATGAGATTCCACACCGTAATTAATTTCTATCCTCCACTTCAAGTGGAAAATATTCCCCGAGATTAATGATGATGGATGAATATTAGTTGTTCTGTATAAAGTGAAGTATAACAGGAAAATAAGAGCTAGCAGAAGTTGGCCACGGGTAACCGGATATTATTAATAAAATTTGTTCTTAATTAATTATAAGAGTTTATTTTTGCTACTGTGATAATAATTACATTATGGTTATCCCTAGAAAGAAAGGGTTTTATTTGGTTAAAAAAAAAGTAGGGAAATACTTCGTTTGCACGGATACATGATGATAAACATTTTAATTTAATTGATTTATATGAATTTTATTTAAAAGGCAAAAAACAATTGAATTAATCAATGATTTTTATTACGCATATTGTGCAAACAAGAAGTAAATCTTTAAACTACCACAAGGAAGTTCCATACGGGTTGATTAGGGAATAAAATGAGTAGTCACCGAGAGTTTTCTCAATTCGCCATAAATCTTTCCTGTCGACAGGCTAACATGATCAAACCAATCAATTATTAATTACAACGCCAAGTTTCTTAACTATAAACTCATAAAGAAAAAATGGATCGCCAATCTTAATACGGGGAAAGCAAGAGGAAGAAATGAAAAGGACTGACAATCTACTTCCACTTGCTGGAATCTATCTGTCAACTAACTTGCAAAAAACCTCATTGCAGTGCCTGAAAACCCAAAATGGTTACGGAGTTTATTCACAAGAAGTTGGTGGTTGACGGAATCAAAAGCCTTGGAAAAATTACGAAGAGCCAGCATAGTCAGAGAGTCCCAATCATTTCTCTCCTGTATGTCATCAGTTATCCTAGTCATCTTGTCCGTGATTATATCAGAATATTTCGCGAATCCTATGAATAAATATTACAAATCTCATAATTGTACGAGATTAGTCGGTAAGGCAAATTTATTTGATGAAAGAGAGATAGATAAACATATATTTAAATTTAATTAACTACACCTATAAAGTCTGCATAGATATTAAATATATAAGAGCTAAAGTACTACCAAAGAAAGAAATGATTAAACTACTAAATTGTGTATTTACGTTAGGTGAGCTGATGGCAGCAATATTTTAAAAGACTGCTGAGATCCAGCACACTGAAAATTGGAAGCTAGAGAATTCCTGCAACGGAAAACCTGCACAAAGTAAGGGCGCTCACCTGATAAGGCTCTGATTCTTAGCAAAAGGATGTTTCGATGTCGGGCCGATCCTAAAATATGTATTCGATGAAGTAAGTAACTTGGCTCCTTAACGTGGATTAGAGTACAGTTCGTTATAAGTATGCTTCAAGTGAGTATCCGACAAAGGACCCAACATAGGGAGAGATATGAGCAAATCTACGCAAACCATGAATAATCCTAACAGTATCGTCGAAAGCGAGGCTCAAATTTCTTTGGAAACCAGAGTCGAGTTTGGAAAAAATTAAGCTGCCAAAAGATAAGTGAGGTAATACCAGAGATTTAGCAAGTTTCATACGCATATGAGTCGATAATATGATAGCCGATGTTCTTAGCTAACAAAGCCATCCATGCACTTTCCCTAAAACAAAAGAAAGAAAGTTAACCTGCAGCAAAACTGTTGATTTATTTCCAGATTTCTCCCGTAAAATGCTGTACAGTTTTACTTCAGCGGATTTAGCGTTAGGTACTCAAGGAACAATTTTAGCAGCTGTATGGTTGCGAAAATTGGATCTGTGAAGCTTTATAATGGATTCCCCTATGAACAATTTATACTTTATTTTAGCCACGGGAATATTCTCACAACTCTTTATAAAACACACTCTTTTATAAAATTGTTGTTAAAAATATTGTACGAGCTTTAAAAAAACCCTTATAGAGCTAATTGGGCACACTGTATAAGGGTTGTGGAAGCTAATTTATAAAGCAATAATAAAACGTTTGAGCAGTCTGCGAGAAAGTGTTTGAAACCCTTATAAAACCACTTATATCTACAACTTGGTTGCGGAGATATTTTATAGTAGTTGTGAAAACTTCCTTCCTGCAGATATTTGTTAAAACTTATATGTATTTTTATAATACGGCTCTATTGTTGTTTATTCTTTCTTTATGAAAAATGTATTACAAATTTCCTTCAGAAATGTGTGAGCAGGAAAAATAATTTATGAATTCAGACTTTGTCATACAACATAATTTTGTTTGGAACGCGTAATGCTTAAACATTAATTTTCGATTAATATTGGAATAAAATGTCATGCAACTTTAGTTTTATTGTAAAAGTTATACTTCTAGCTCGAAAAATACAACGCGCCTACTAAATTCTAAAAATAAATGAACTTAAATAAATATTTATTACTAAATATATTTTTAATGTTAAGTTCCAAATCGTTTAAAAAAATTAAAAATTATGAATGAAATCATCTATTTTTTTTTTGTTTTATTCGCGTGTTTATTTTGCGTGTCAGTAAACGAAAAAGTTAAATGCTAAAATGTCCTTCGCTGCAATTTATTCACTTTTTTTTTATAAATTGGCAGAATGTTTTCATCTGACTTTACATCATTTATAAAACATTTTAGATTTGTGTTAAATCTTCAAGATCGGAAATGTGAAAGTGCTTACTCCAATACTTAGTTTTACACAGGTTAAGTGGTATTTGTGACGAATGGTTTTTGTTAAAGTATTTAATACCAATGTAAATAGCTTTCATTTTTTTACAAAGTTGTCATAAAAGCTAAAATACACCTTTCGAGTTTTATAAAAGGGAGATCCCATGCTCAATTCAAGTCGCAACCAAATGGTTTTATATTGTTCTAATTTAATTTTGTAATATCTTTACAAAACTCTCCGAACAACTAAATTGCTCCGGAAGCTAAATTGTTTTAAAAGGCCTTTCAAAGATTTGTTTCGAACTAAGTTGAAACTCGATTATCCGGGATGCCTGGTTTCGAGACTTTCCCGGAAAATCGAAAATCCCGGTTAAAAGAACGAGCTCAGTAAAATAAAGGAAAACACGTTTATTTTTTTATAACAAACTCAAATTATATTTTAATACCAAAAAAAAATATGTACATAACACAAATAAAGTTTCCACTCGAATATACACATACCTACATAAGTACATAAGTAAAGTTGATATTTATTTTTTAGGCAGATACATTACTATGTATTTACTTGCCAAAAAAATCATTTATAGTTGTTTGCCTTAAACTTTGTTGCTTGTTTTTCAATAACCTCTCTTGGATCCTGTATAATTGCATCGTATCTTGCATAGTGATTCCCTGAAAATTTTGGTCTTCCAGGAAGTTAATGAGTGTAGTACATGCTGTTATGGTTTGTGAAATCGTAGTTTTGTGAGGAGGTTCTCCACAACTAGTATCTGAACTATCACTGTCAACGTCATTTTGAGGATTCAGGATTGTATTTAGAATTTCATCGTCTGATAATGTAGCGAATATTGGAGCATTATGGTCACTCTCAAACCAGTCTGAGATCTCTTCATAACTAAACTCAATAGTACTTTGTGGTATATCTGCAAAAAACGTTCCATCTCATTATCTTGAGTTGGAGTTTCTGCTTCATCTCCCAGTAAAATATTACCCCAAGTGTTTTTTAGGACGTCAGTAGTAACATCATCCCATGCATTAAAAAGACACCAAATTGCATTTTTTATATTAAATAATTTATGAAAGGAGCATAGATTTAAATTAGTTTCGTTATTTATAAATTTTTTTCATGACGTGTTTCCGATAATGACACTTCAAACTTCTTAATATTCCTTGATCCTGAGGCTGAAGCAATGAAGTGCAATTCGGTGGTATAAACTTCACGATTACATTATGGCTTTGAAAATCAGATTCTCCTGGGTGAGCGGGACAGTTAACTAATAATAGTAAAATTTTACTGTCAACAGCCAGACCAACTTCTTTTAAATGATTCTTTGCTTCAGGTACAAAATTATTATTAAAGCACTGTAAGAAAATTTCCTGTGTGACCCACGCTCTTCGGTTTGACTTATATATCGCCAGGAGATTTTTAGTATTATTCTTACAAGCTCTTGGTCGAGCACTTTTTCCGAATACAAGCAGCTTGCATTTGTGGGTTCCCGCAGCATTTGAGCAGGTCAAAACAGTGATACGGTCTTTTCTGTCTTTTAATACTGCGGCTGAACGCTCGTCATTACAGACAAATGTTCTTTTTGGCAATAGCTTCCAAAAAAGTCCCGTCTCGTCAGCATTATAAATTTGCTCTGAACTTAAGTCTTGTTTTTCAATAAAATTGGTCAGTTCATCAATAAATATTGTTGCACTAATATAATCCGCAGACATTTTTTCACCAGTCGTTTTAAGACTATGAATACCGCGACAGCTCTTAAATTTTCCAAGCCATCCTTGGGAGTATTGACAAGCTAAGTTATTCGTGAAACTCTTTTGCTTTTTAAATTATTAAATCTCCAGATATAGGAGTGCCTTGGAAACGTTTCTGTCGGAACCATTAATAAGTCGCCTCGTCTACCTGTAGATTTTCAAAGGTTTTCAATACTTTGCGGTTTTCCAGGCCCTTAAATACGTCACTTTCTATATAAAATTTTAGGATTTTGTCCCGATTTTTTTTTTTTAAATCATACAACGTTTGTTCTCCCACTCCGTATTTTTTTGCTAATGTCTTTACGGTATTATACCAACTTTGAAAGAATGAATTAATTGCACCTTTTCTTTAATTGATACAACTTCTCTCGCTCGTTTTGTGTCCAACATTGTAAATGTATGCAGAAATATCTACGTATAAATTTATTTTAGGAAAACAAGCTTAATAGTTTCATTAAATTAACTTACCTCAAAAACCAATCAAAAAGAGAGTACTGGAAACGCTCAGCACTTCAAGAAATTTGTACAACAATTATACACACTTTTACTGAAACGCAACCATTACAAAAATTAGTTTGTTTTCCACAAACGCGATTAACCCAATAGATGTTTTCCTTTCCTACTGTAGGACGATATGCACTTTAAAACTGTAATATGACACAGGTTGCTTCTACCACAGGCAAATTTTTCAACGAAAAATAGAAGGAAACCCAATAAAACATGACAAGCAAAAGCAAATTTTCTACGAAAGAGAGAAAAACAAGCATTTGCCTTCTGCATATGGGAACGACATTTCGAAATTATGTAGAAATACCAACCAACTTTTCTCATAATGGATAATGGAGACAACTCAAAATATTATCAGAAATATGATTCATCCCGGATAATAGATTCTTTCCCGGATAATGGAGAGAAATTAAAATAGTAGGAAATATGATTCTTGCCGGATAATAGAGTTTCCGGTTAATCGAATCACGGATAATCGAGTTTCGACTATTATAAAATAAATACTTATAGAATAAATTAGTTTCCTTTCCGGAGCAAAGTTCCGGAGAGAAGTTCGGAAAGCGTTCTCAGTGCTACATTATAAAACAATTTAGCACCGGAACTCAATAGGAAAAAGCGGTACCTCTATAAAACATTTTAGTTTTGGTGTAGCTGTTATACAACCCTTATAAAATAAAAAAAATAATTCTTGCAACTAAGTAGCTACAAAAATGTCCTTTGGGTCACGTGGCTAAATTGTTTTGTAAAAGTTACAAGATTTGCTTTTTGGGTTTGACACTAAAATGTTTTATACTGCAGTGTTAGGAATGCTTTCCGAACTATTTAGGTATAAAATTGTTTGGCTTCAAGAGCTACTTGGTTATATAATAGTCTTATAGTGGTCTGCAATGCCATTTATCTGAACCATATGAAAACACTTTTGCTCTGGATGCTATTTACTTGTATAAAGCTTTCGTAAAGCCTTGGAAAACTCCATTGACAGCCATTATAAAATAGTTTATTGTCGACAGCAAATCAGTAGCAAGAGCAGCAGTTATAAAACATTTTACCTATGCTGAAGCACCATTGGAACCTTTTTAAAACTTGGGAACTATTTTGTTTTAAACAGTTTCTGAGAAGACTTTAATAAAACCATAGCAATATCAATAAAATTATTTCGGTCATGTCATCTTGTAATTTGCGAAATATTCAGAGACAGAACCAATTACTTCGGATATCGCTACACAAACTTTTGCCCAATGTTCCGTTCTATCTGAGAGTTTTGCCCTTAATTATTCTGATTGTAATTCCGGAAGTGATCTCGACTTAGTTGTTGATGATAAAGGTTTAGAAATAAGATATAACTGGGCTGTAAAGTTGGATGACATTATAAATGACAGTAGCGCTCTTGCATTAACGAAAATAATTTAAGCAATGGTTGTGGTACGATGATATAAAAAACGAAAACGTTCAGCAAGAAATGGAATTTTGTTTAAAGAGTTACTTTCGGTATATTAATCAATCAAAAATAATTTCTTTAAATATCAACATTGACGGATTACCAGTATACAAGAGCTCTAAAGAAGAATTTAGGCTTATTCTTTTAATATCCATGAAATATCCCTTTTTCATCCTACAGTAATTTGTTATTTACAAAGAGCAAGCCTGGTGATTTAAAGGTATTTCTGTCTCCATTTGTTGATGAATTGAAGGAAATTATGGAAAATGGTATTGATATCTGTAGCGGCACAAGCCTTAAGCAAAGTATAATATACAACGTACATACATATGCATAAATAATGACTGCCGAAAAGAAGAGTTTACTCAACGTCTCTTACCTAGTGATAAGAGAAGAGAGCACATCATCATTCCCGTTTATTACGATAGCATGTAACCGAGTTAGTTTTTAGCCCAGTAGATCTAGAATTTAAGTTAGTCCGTAACCAGTGTTCAAGTTGACAGCAATAAAGTTTAAGTTAAGCCGGCGTGTTGGTTTTATTTAAGAAAACCTTGTTAGCATTCACCATCACTAGCAACAATATCAAAGAAAGAAAAATAAACGGTGTATTATTACAACTATTAGAATGTATTAGAAGATAAATTTAAATCAATATAAATCACACAGTTTCGAATGGTAGGTGCGATACAATATTGACGGAGACCTGTCACATGTATTAACGGTATTGTCTTCGGCCTGCTGTTGATGTATGAGAAATTATTCAGTTATTTGTCCCAAAATTTTTGCAATAATACCTACTGCTTCTAAGACGTCATTAAATTTATTCATTCAATCATTTGTCCTATTTGTTGTCTAAAAAATGTACAATTTTAATCGACATCTTTCTTCAGAACTATTGTTGTATTTTACCTAATACAAACGTCAAAGTTGGATGGGCGGGATTAGAATGTTTTTTAGGATTTCTATAATAGCTCTTTAAGAAACAAAATAGCTGTACCGTTTTATAGAGATTATGAAGAAAGCTGAAGTATTTTATAAGGGCTCTAAAAAAAGCAAAAGATCTGCATGGTTTTATTAAGGTTTTCATATTTACTAAAGTTTTATAAAGTTCTCAAGGGCGAACATCTGATTTAATGGTTTTATAGAAGTTTTAGAAAAAACTATTTTGTTTTATTAGAGCTCTGTAAAGAGCTAAATTGATGTTTTAACATCGGCCATTTGGTTTATAAATTATATAGCTGCGAATTTAATATTTTCTTAATCTATATATTTGGCGCATATATGCATTTTATGCTAAAAAAAGAAAATAACGGTCTATTCTGATAATTTTAAAAATTCTTTTAGAATAAAATATCAAATTATCAAATAATGAAAATCTTACCGGACCTTAAAGCAATATTACAAATTTACAGGCGAGTTGTACTATTTCGAGCTATATTTAAAATTTTTGGCAATAAATTTAATTGCATATATATATTTGGCGTAAATTTTATTTTCGACAATTTCAATACATTTTAATATATTTGCCATACATATATGATTAAACTTATAAAGATAAATACTTGTTCATTTATAAGATGATATTGCATACCAGCAAAATCATTTGCATACATATTTTAAATGAGGAGAAAAGAACCACAAATATTGTAAAAAGTACAATAGCCACTTATAACAGATACATTTAAACCTCTGAAGTATATGTATATGCAAATTCGGAAAACGTTTTCACAGCATTAATAAATCAGTTTTATAAACGCAGCTATAATGTTTACTCAACACGCTTTTAGAAAAAACTCGTTTTATAAGATGTTTTATATGTGCTCCTAAAGCGTTACCCGGAGGAACTTAAGTTCCGTGTTAAGGTTCTATAAAGTGGTTCCCGTTGCCTATATACAGTATGACCAAATCGTCTTTATAGAAGATTTATAGAAACGTTATCAATACTAACGTTATAAAACATAAAGCTTTATTAAAAGCTGTGAGAATACTCTTGCAACTCTTACAAAAATTGAATTGTACGTTGGGTACTTATGATTGGCCCAGCCCGATATTCTTTGCAGATCGTTGCTTAGTCGAGAGACGCAATCCTTGACAAGTCCTAGCCCAAGTCAAGCAAAATAAATCTGCACATCATCAGTGTATGGATAAACTTTTGAATCTTGTAATGTCATTGGGAGATTGATGTAGGAAGAAAAGAGAAGCGGGGCTAATATTGATCTCTGGGGGATCCCACAGCTGAGAAAAATTGGTGACGAAGTGGTATTATTCAACTTTACTAAGTGACTGCGAAGGAAAGTGAGAAGTAGCGAAGGAAATGTGAAATATATGGACGAGAATGTGGACAATATGCGGTAAGATTATTTTTGTGAATCGTTGAAAGAAATTGTCTGGCCCTGTGACTGAATATTTAATGCTCTTAATCGTATATATAACCATGTCTAAATCTACGCACCTAAGGGCAAACTCAGAATTATGTGTGTTGGCTTGGCTTAGCGGTACAAGATGCGTTGGGGCAACAGCTTGACCTTGGAATTAAATAAAAAATCTATTTAAATTATCAGGATCCAGGTTGCACTTGGTTAGTACTCTGCCATATATTCCCAAATTCAGTAAGCTCCTCCATAGTTTCCTTGGATGCTGATTGGAGTTAAGTTGCACGCCATAATATCATCGATGGATATGGTACGTTTGAATCTCTGATAATAAAATTCGCTCTGTGCAATCATTCTTCGGATCTCGTCCGTGAGTCACGGAGAGCCACGGGAATGTATAGTACGTGCTCGAATATTTGTCATGAAGGTATTGTAAAGAAACAGATAGGAACTCCATTTTATTATCTGCACTTAAATAATTTTAAATAGCCTCCCATAACAACGTTGAGCACTCACTCATTAAAAAATGTCAAGGGCAATGTGGTTGCAATTCCTAGAGGTGAAAGTAGAGCTAGTTACATTCGAATTAACAGGGATTTCATATGTTATGAACAAGATTACTTGGGGGTGGGTGACTAATCAGTATTTGATACTAAGAACAGATCAAGCTGTGATGAGGGCAGGGTATTGAAGTCCATTGGAAGTGAATTAGTGACTTTTAAGTCTAACGTTTGAAGGATATGTTACAGGTCACAAATGGAACGATCAACACACAGCATTTTGAGATGAAAATCACCTCCAACTACGACATGGTTGAATCTCGATATAACTGTAGTTAAGGAGTTTTGAAAACGTGAAGCAATTTCAACGGCAAATGCAGTGGGAGGGCAGTAAACTGCCACTAATACAAGAGATAGACTTGTGGTTTCAAATTGTGATATTGATATTGCAATTATGTATGTCAAATTGCAATAATAGAATTTCAGCGACAACCTTGCGGTTACAATTCTGAGAATTAATTAGAGAACTTAGATATGATTTATGATTTGACTTGTCATTTAATTTGTCATTTGACATGAAAAAGTTCGACGCACGTACAAAATGCAAGCAAATATTATGAAATTACGTGTCTATATGGAAAATAAAAACGATATAGACACTTCAACTTGACAAGTGTCAAATCATAAATGTCAGAAATAGTTGTAGTCGACATTTCAATATAAAATTCGGTTCTAAAATTAAATGATTATAGTTTATAACTAGGGTCAGATTGCAATAAACTCCCTTACTTAGATTATATTTCAAGAAAAAAATCAAGATATCAAAACGTAGATTTAAGGGAGCATAATGATATTCGTCAATTGCTTAGGTTATTTTAGACATAGATTTCTAGTCCAAAGATATACGGAGCGGTAAAATTTCATTTGAAAATCTATAGTAGCTGATGAATCTACACAACATCTCAGAAATAGGATAATATGAAATTAAGGAGCCATGATTTCTTGACCCCAAAAAGGCCTATATTGCTTTTTGGAATTTACAAAAAAACTAAAAAACAAAAAACAGCATTCAACCATACAAGGAATAAAATTTGAAATACACAATATGTTCATACATTAAGTATATAAAAAAATATATTACAATTTTATTTATTGCATTCTAAATGAGCATCCTTAACGCTATCATAGAAAGATTCCATTTCATTAAAAATACATTTTATAGTGTCTTGCCTTTTAGTACCAAGCTCAACATATGGAAAATCAAAGTCATTAATTTTAACCCATAGAATAGAAAAGCTTTTTGCTGTATTGTACAATATGCGTTGTAAGCAAATTTTATCCTGTTTGTTACAGCTTTCTGCCTCCAACTCTATGTTTTTGGTAATTTCTTCAATACTTGAAACAATTACATTTATACCTTCCGGTTCTAGGGAGATAGACGAAAAACTGTCTAATGCACATTTTGATATTCTTTTAACAATTTCCTTAGCATTATTAATGAAGTGTGCAAAGGTCTCTTTTTCTCTTCATGGGATAAGTTTAAGGGGTTCATCAAGAATTCTCTTAAAATTATTTTTAACAAGTCCTTCATATTTTAAGTAAGATGTGTAGACTTCACTCTTGGCTTTAATAATTTGAGAGATTTCCCCAAATGCTCTGGGGATGTTGTATTTATAAATGTCCTCGATTTCCTTGAGTACACCTTGACCTTTAGATTCTCTAAATTTTCCACCAATAAAGCTCTTCAAATTTTCAAGAAACGCTGTATTTAATGAATCAAGTTTAGATTTAATAGGATCAAAAATTTTCTTATAGTCATTCTCCCACTCGGATTTTACATTTTCAATTAATTTATTTTCGTTTCTAGTTGTTTGCATTAAACTAACCTCATCTGCGTAGATGTACTGGAATTAATATAATTTTTAAATAAAATATACCTTTTACTTTATGTTAAATACTTACGCCCAAAAGAACGGACAATGGAAGAATAATAAAGAATTTCATATTTAATCTGAACACGATCACTGTAGTAAGGAACTTTGCTGATATCAACAGAAACCAGACAATTTTATACAATTCGTCTGAGAGTAGTAGGTATGCACGTCAGCTAGGTATGATCGCACTTGACTTATGTCAATCTAGCAAGAATGTGTGTTTATTTATAATTTCGGCAATTGTATTCTAAACGAGTGTACTAAAAGTATTTGTTTAAATAGATACGTGAATTTACGTTAAACAGCGTGCATTTACGTTAAGAATTTTTAGCACACCAACCAGATCTTTTGTGTTGTTGTTTACTTAATACATAAAAAAAAATAGCTATCAGAATGAGAAAAATAAAGTAAACTAAATACAATTGTTATTCCACGTTTGCTGATATTTTAGTTAGTAGCCGAAATAATTTTAAAACGAAAAGAATTTGATTGTTATTAAGTAATTGCTTATATTTTAATAATTGAATCCAATTCAAATTCTTAGTGCGTAGAGTAGATTCAATCCATATGGTCGACATGTATGAATTTGTTTGAAATACTGCTAAACCTTGTAGTACACATCACATTTTGACTGTAGAATTGAACTTAGGTAAGATCTACACATGTTCTCACTCGGGAGCAAATATGAATTCGACACCAAATTCCAACACAATTTGACTGGGTTTAGATGGACCCAAACGATTTTATACGATTGTTTTTTATTACTATAGATTTGCACTTGTAATAAAGCAATGTTCTACATACTGCTTGTACACTCAGTGTATACTGTGTGTACACCGAGCTGTTTCTCAGTATATAGAAACACATTTGCGGTTTAGTGCAAACTGCAATATTGAAACCGCTAGTCTGTCTCCAGTATAAGATGCATTTTGAATAGCCCGCCGTAATTTCAACGCAAACGTACTCGAGTACATCCTCTGGATCCGATACACTAATTAATTTCGATCTCAATGTGTCTTTAATATAGATGTCCACGCCACCCCCACCCCCTGCAAGCTAGGCGTTAGCAACGCAAAATATTGTATTCACTACGCGAGATATAGTTTGAATTGATATTAGGATTTTACCAAATTTCTGGGACAAGCAACCTCAAATAACTCTACTAATGTCGCTAGAGTTATAATTAATTTATATTTGACTTCAAAAAAATAAAAAATAATAAAAAACTCAAAATTAATTAAACAGGAACTTTTATTAAAAACGATCCGAAAGAGTTGGCAAAGTACAAAAGACTAAATTTTACCTGTGTCACAATTCTTTTCACAGGTTTTCCTATTTCCTCCTTTTGCCGAAATTATAAGGTCTTGAACTTTATCTCTAGACGTTGCGTAGGCATAATTCATGTGATCATTTTTTGTTTTAGCATTTGCTTCCTGAATAATGAAATTTATAAAGAAAGAAATGGAAAATAGCTAGAGTAATGACAATTATAATATAAGTATGTATGTTATGATGGTCTAGGCTGGATGTGTAAGTCACGCATCATTAAATTAACTGGTAAACAAAGAAATCTGGCAGAAATAACTTTATATATCACATTGGAAATGAACATATTATATAGGTAATGAAGTAAATTCAAATAATTATAAAATACTAAGAAATAATGTTAGTTCAGAGATCGAGGTCGAGTCTCAGAATGCAGTTATTTGCTGATGAAAGGCTTTCACTTATATTTATTACATTGTCGGATATGAAGTAACAATTGATCTCGTTCTATTTGAGTTTTCCATTTGCATTGAGTAGCTTGAAAAGGCGTTTCATACAAGATAATTGGACTATAACATTGTTCTTGATGCTTAGAGTTCCTTGTACGAATGAAGAATTATTTTTTTGTTTAACCCAGAAGCCATCTATGTGTGGAGACAACGAATGTCCGATTATGCCTGAAATGCATTCACTGATTAACTAATGATGCCTCCATTATACGCTTACAAATTCTTTCTTACATTTCTAAGTGTGAGATAAAGATGTGGGTGTGCTACACCTCTGCACTAGTTGCTGCTTAGATGAATTTTTGGTATGCCTGCCCGCCTTGATTATAATTGCGGCAGAAAATAGAACTTTATTTAAACAAGTCAAAAAGATAGAGTTGGTCTAAAACCAATTGTTATAATACCCTAGCCTAGATGGATGTTTGTATGTAATTTCGTATCGTCATCCATTTTTGAAATGGTGTTTCACATATATTTCTAGAACGGTTCGTTGGACAAAAAAAGTGATTAAAACCACTTTCATAGGTTTTCATATTGTGAGGAACTTTTCAGTACAATAACAATATCTAGGACTGATCGTTTTTACAGTATACGCAAAAAACATATATTTTTATATGGCAACACCAAGAAAGGGTTGCCCAATTTAGTTACTTTTTGAAGCTTCATTTACTATTACTATGTACGAAAATTTCAGCTCCCTATGTCGACGCGTTCTCAGGCAGTGTTCAAAAATATAGTGGAAAGCGAAATTTTTGTTTGCCAACCCTACGAAGGAGTTGCAAGAGCCGTCCCATTTTCGAATTTAAATTTGCATATTTTTAAGGAAATCTGAGTGCGACGCGTTCTCAGGCATTATCCAATTATATAGTAAGAAACGAAATTTTTGTATGGCAACCCTACGAAGGAGTTACCCGATTTGTCCCATTTTCGAACTTAAATTTACTTTTTTTTTTATAAAAGCCTATGTGCAAAATTTCAGCTCTCTAATTGAATGCGTTCTCGAATTATCGTGAGGACCGACGGACAGATGGACATGCGGACGGACAGACGGACATGCAAAAATCAAAATAAATTTTAATATTATGCATGGATGTCCAATCCATTTTGCTCTAGCATCATTATTTTTAGGTGTTACAAACGGAATGACAAACTTAGTATAACCTATGATTTCATTTAGGGTATAAAAATCGGATTTCAGCGCGTGTTTTCTGGACGAAGTGTAAACGGCGATAAAACATCCGGAAATATAAAGTTCTTATAACATTATCTCTTCCTAATTATTATTTAATATCAACATTTTATTCTTCAAAACTCAGTTAATATGACAAAAAATGATTTATTATCGAATCGTAATTATTTTCTTATTTTCGTGTACGTATAAATTATGCATTTTTTTTTTGTTTTATAAAGCAAAACTTCTTAATTCTCTACAACTCATGTAACAAGTGTGGTACTCTATACAATTTTAGTTGCAACTCTGTTTTCCGGTAGAAACGTAATCTAAAAATAATATAATAATTTCGAAAATTTAATAACACAAAACAAAAACACATTAAATTCGAAATTATGTCCTTACTCTCTTTATGGTCACAATTGTATCCTTTCATGTAACATGGACTATCAAATACTCGGCTGTCTTTACCATTTGTCCCACAAATCGGCTCTAAAATCAGTGGACAAGCAGTTGGGCAGTCTTCCTCTTGACCATTAGCGACATAAAAAACTTTCGAAATAGATCGTTTTTATATCTTGGAAAAAATTGTATTCAGTTTTAGAGATACTTACATGCCGCAAACAAAGCAAGTATCCAAAAGAAACGCATTCTGGCTAGCAGATAAAAAGATTTTCTATAGCAACTTGAAAATTTCACAGATTACTGACAATCTCAGGAAATGTTGCAGCTGCTTTTATATTCACTCAGCTCACACTATGTTCAATAATGTGATTATTGTAAACATTGAACTTGAGAAACTACATATTCTCCGCGTCATTATTTCTTTATATAAGATGCTTATCATTTCAAGGTCAATCAATTAGTATTCTCTAGAATTTCCATATATTAATATGCAACATCTGACATGCTCTCATCAATCATTAATCATATTTAGGGTAAACTATAAATGCTTAAGCGCAAAAGATATTTATTAAAGCAAATTTTTTCTTCTTGTTATTTTTTTTATTTTCTTTATGATATGCATGAAATCATCAAGTTAATCCAAGCTTAACGAAGTGCAGTACTTAAGACCGTGTATGTATGTAAATATGTGCATATGTCAAAAGCTCTTCAGACAGCTTAATCTGTAAATTGTGAATCTTGTAGTAATTCCCCTTTAATGCTTCTTAGAAATGTGAAAGATCTTAGCAATTAAAATCTCATTTTCGCATGTCGTGTATACTTTAAGTAGGTAGTCTACTTTAGTAGCTGTTATGGCAAATTTATATTCCAAGTTTAATGTGAAATTGAATAAATTGTATGTAAACATATTAGTAATGAGAGTATAAGTAGTGTGAGATCATAAATACATATTTCATTCAAAATATATAATATTTTTCCAAAATTATAGATATCGTTCTATTGATGGGTGACATGAATGTAAAAACTAAATTTAATTAACACCAGACTTATGCAAGCCTTCGTTGAAAAAAAAGGTATGAGAGTGGTAAATAACAGCGACCATTTCTTTAATTTCGTATGTTCCTATCAATTCGGTGAGATCTTTTTATACCTTAGATGAAACCATTGGGTATACCAAGTTTGTCATTCCATTTCAATCGCACAGAAATAATGCTAGTAGAGTAAACTGGGTTGGACAGCTACGCATAATATTTCAAGAATTTTTGAATTTTGCATGTCTCTCTGTCTGTTCCTACAATAACTGAAAAACGCGTGTAATTGGAGAGATGAAATTTTGTACACAACGTTTCCATAAATTAAAAATTGGGCTGAATCGGGCAACTACTTCTTGGTGTTGCCATATAAAAATTTAAGTTTTTTATGTATATTATGAAAACGATCAGTCCTAAACGTTTTTATTGTACTGGAAAGTTGTTCAGAATATAAAGACCTATGAAATTGGTTATAATCATTTTTACTGTCTGACGAACCGTTTTAGATTTATTTTTTAACAAGTATATAAAAGTTCCGGATATACAACAAAACCAGTAATTTAACACTACAAAGAAGAAAATTTTTAAATATGCGTCTGCTGTAAAGATATTAGGCGCTATTCACAGACAACTTACAACTATTTTAAAGCAACCTCTAATTAAATTTTAGCACTAGCTTATTCTCAGTCGAAATAAAGTGCATTTTTAGCTTAGTGCTGACTTTTATTTGAAAGGTCAGTATACCCACCTTTAAACTCATACTAACCTCAAAATATTCATATAGTCATACCACAAAAATCTATGAGAAGCATTTTCACAGCGTATTGCAAAATATAAATTTTAAATATGGACATTGATGAGGAAATCGTTAATGATTTAAACTTTTTGGACGGCATTGATTTAAAAGAAGGTCGTGTTTATATAGAAAGAATCGATCATTTCTCCAAACTGATAACAAACTTTATTCGAATTATCGGTTCAGAAAAGATTCTGTCCGGTTCATAATTAACTTAATAAAACAGCATCTATCAATAATAAGGAATAGTAGAAGACTTCCAATCAGCCACGACTTACAAGTATTAATTGCTTTAATTTTTTTCACCAGAAATGCTCATCAAGAAGATATTGGTAAGAACTATGTTAGTCGCGACATATATTTAATAAAATTTTTGCCTCAAATAAATTAGGTGAGTTGCATAACGTGTCACAACCTTCTGTAAGTTGGATAATTACCAAAATCAGCAGATTACTAGCGCTCCAACTGCCAAATTTCGTAACTCTTGCAAGTTCATCTGAAGATATTGCGGCAGTTACACGAAATTTTTATAGTAAGGCCTCATTTCCCAATGTGATTGGTGTAATCGATTGCACACATGTGCGTATTAAGGCACCAATTAAAAGACTTGGAGGGGAAGCAGCAGGAACTTATCTTAACAGAAAAGGATACCATTCTTTAAATGTGCAGGCAAGTACATTTACTAAGCTTTCAATTAAACAATATTTAAAAATATTGCTTTAGATTGTATGCAATTCAGATCATAAGATTGTGAATATAGTAGCACGATGGAGGGGATCAGTCCATGACTCATGAATTTGGAATAATTGCAAATTAAAGGAGATATTAAAGAAAAATAATATTGGTCTTTTGATGGGCGATGGTGGATAACCCTGCTCGAAGGTTCTTCTCACTCCGCTGCTCAACCCAAAAACCATTAAGGAGAAGCGCTATAACAAAAGCCATATTTCAACTCGTTGTAACAACTTAATGGAGAACTTAAGGGCAAGTTTCGATGCATATTTCAACGCTTGAGGGTGGATTTACCAACAACGAAAAATATTGTGACAGCAGTTGCTGTTTTGCATAATATCTCTAAAGATGTGAACTGTTTTGGTAAATTTCTCTAGCTACATATCAAAATATGCGAGTGCAATTAACTATTTATCATGCAGTTCCCAATGTTCCTCGTCGCAGACCGCATCCAGCAATAATGGAGAATGATTTCCAACATGAAGCGAACAAAAAAAATGAAACAACATTTGGGCGTTATTTCATTGAAAAACATTTTTAAACAAAATAGTTTAGTTTATGTAAAATATTTATTTCATTAAAGTGGAATACAAAAAAACTTAACGTTGAAGCTTATTCATAGAAAGATTTGTTTCCATAATTTGAATTCGAAGTTCATGAATTTACTGCTCGCGCTCTTCCCTCTCTTCAAGAAATTTTTTCTCCAACTCTATTTGGCTTAATTTTGCTTTTTTAATATCTTGTTTAAGTTGAAATAGCTTTTCATTGTTCACGACGACTTTCCAATACACTTTGGCCTCTTATAATCACCAGCCTTTTGATAACTTTGCTAGTCTTCACCACTTCTTCTTGCTAATTTTGTGCCAAGTTTTCGTTATTGTACCTTCCTTTACGATCGTTGTCATAACTATTAGATGGATTGCTTATATTGTTAATCGCAATTGACTCCGTTTCAGATTTAGAAGTTGTGGCCTAAAGTAATTAAATTATAATCTTTGGTTATTATTTTTCATTTAAAGAATGCTTACATTACACCAAGCAACATCAGAATCTATTTCTGCGACGTCTTCAACAAAGTCCTGTGGTAACATATCCTTTATTGCAAAATATATTTCCAGTGGTGTATCGATCGGGTCTTGTTTCCAGTTTGCTGTCTTTCTCGCTTGTAGCGGGATACATTTGATTTGGCTGCCATTTTCATCCGCATCCATTGATCTCGATTTTTCTTATTTTGTCTGATGAAACCAGATTCCTTCATTTTATTTTGAATATCAGACCATGCCTCTTTTTTCTTAAGAATATTTCGTGTATCGTTGGCTTTGCTGTCTATTACTGTTATGTGATCGTTGACAAAAGTTCTGAGAAATTTCCTTTTCTCGAGTGACCAATTTTCAGATCGATGACGTTTCTATGGAAATTGCAAAATTACATGAATTTTGGTAGATGAATAATTAACTTACATTTTTTAATGCTAAATTTTCCATTTTTTACTAGTTTTAGGCTTTTATAATTGTCAAACTTTACTCTATCAGGAAATATGTTAACCGCAAACAGTACGTCCAACAACAAACATCACAATTATTTCACAGTGAACTGTCAATTAATAACAGCTGTTTTCGATAAAGTCCTAGATTAGTTGATAGCTCAGTGGTTTAAAATGAAAATATAAAAGATTTTTTAATAAACTCAGTTTTACTTAAAACAGGGTAATGCTTAAATGTTGTGACTCAGGTACCAAATGCCCCGAATCATAACCATAAGGTGACCCTGAAAATGAAAAATTATATCATTTTAAAATCTCACTCCAAATTTTAAATGCGTTCCCATATTATAACAAAATGCAATTTAGCATAAATTGCATTTTGTTATCAGACACACATTCCACTCACACGGTATGCACAGTTACCTACATACAGTATCTTCTTACTTTTTTTCCGTATGTACGCTGTACATACGTACATTACCTACTTAATTCAATCTAATTGTATGTACATACATACATACTTGCAATTATCACAATTATTCGCGCCTTCTTAAAATTAATATTTCAAGACGGGCGCACAAGTGCATATCGGATTACAGTTTTTCATAGATGCATATAGCTTGCATCAAAACTTTTGTGCATTTTCTGACGTACGATTTTTCAACGTCGTGAGAAAGCAAAAGATAAGGAAAAAGCTTTTAAAAATATCATGGGTACCTGGGTGCAATTTGCCCAAACCTCGGGGAGTTTGTTTTCGACCCGTCGAGAGAGAAAGATCGGAAGTCCCAATAAATAAAAGATTCTCGAATTAGGAAATTTAAAAGAAAATTTGTAAACTTATAAAAGAAAAGGGTGCTAAAACGAAAATTGTAAACACATTGGATAAAAGTGCCGATTGAAAATTGTAAATTTATTAAAACAAGAAAATTATAAATAAAAGAAATCTAAAAGATTTTTAGGAAAAAGTGTAAGTTTTGTGTTTGACTGTTTAATCCCCATCTCAAAACTTAAAGGTGGCTGCTGTCTTCGTGGAAGCACGGAGCAGGCACAAAACATAAACTGTGAATATAAAAATATTTGAAGTTAGCTTTAATTCTAAATGTTGCTTTAGTTAAAGTTGAGCTTAACCTTAGACTCTGAATAGCGCCCATTAACTCTAGATTAATAAACATGCATGGGAAATACACATTGAAAAGTTATTTGTTTATCATTAATTTACTGAAATGAAAATGAACACAATATTTATTCTGAGCAATCGACACATAATAAACCTCATGAATTTTTTACATTGGGTACAACAGAACCTTGTCATTCGAGGATATTTATAATCTGGGGACGACTTACTCACTGTACATAACTGCATTAGCATAAGTGCATTCTGACATCTGACAGGTGCAATACATACTATTGAACGATCTAGGAAATTACTTAGAAGTTCATCTTTCTATCAGTTTCACTTTAAAAGTTTACGAATTTTGCCTGTGAGACGAATGTTTATGGACCCAAATAACAATTGTAGTTTTAACACAGCCTACATAACCTTGTCTGTATTATATCATAAAACTTGTAATGAAACTATATAGTCAAGACAACAATAACATGACCATAAAAACCTCTTCTAAAATTAAAAGGGTCCACGCTACAATAAGCCTTGAGGGCCTATTTTTAAAATCGTATAAAGCCTTATTAATGGTTTTATCTGTATTACTCTTTGCGACGATTTGCAGTCCTCTATAAAACCTTTCATCAAACTAAAACCATAATTTCAACTCATTAACTTGTCCGCATAAATAAGATATCTAAGTGCAGTTTTAACAATTTAATGTAGCAAATTTTTGGGCGAATGAAAAACACGCCTCCAAATAATTAAAATTAGGAAAAGTGTAGAAATACATATTTGTAAAAAAATTTTTTTTACATATGCGCTGTATTTAATCTTGATATTATTTTAGATACGTTCGGAATTGAAAAAAAAAATGTTTGAAAATGATATCTGCTAGCTTTGAAACGTCTTAAATTCCTGAACATAATTAATTTAAAAATAATTCATTTTAAGCATAAATGGCGATTTTATTATTATTATTATTAATAACGGGGGATGCAGGCAGGACTCCCGCCTCTCATTGTCACCGCGACCTATAAGATCTTTTGTGACATTACCCCTAAATACCCTTGGGCGTCCATTCGGACTTAAAGTCTTCGATGAAGCTTATAATGTTCTTGGGGCCATTTTTTCGACATCCTCTGGCAGTGGACATGCCTTTCCAAGATGTCTGAGCCTTATGCGGCACAGAGCTTCACACTCACACACGACATGTTCAGCGGTTTCATCGTCTTCCATACAGAATCAAAAGGTCTCATCATCGACCTTGCGAATCTTCTTAAGATGGTATCTAAGTGGGCAATGCCCAGTGAGTAGGCCCGTCATGAGCCTCAATTTCTTTCTACTGAGTGTTAGGAATTCTTTTGTCCTCTGCTGCAAATACTTTATAAACTTCTTCGCTTGTCTCAGCCCCGGCGTATTTTCCCAGTGATTCTACTTAGTTCTGTCCTCCCAAAGCCTTATCCGAGCTAAGAGGTGACTCCTTGGGTTTCCAAAGACAGGCTGAGAACGAATAAATGGAGATTTGGCTCCTTCCTTTGGAAGGCGGTCCGTAATCTCGTTTCCCTTAATGCTTTCATGTCCTGGTACCCAGATCAATGTCACTCTATTTGTCTCACCGAGTTGCTTCAAGACAGTAAAACAGTCCCAAACCAGCTTAGATTCAAAGGTAAACGAGTTTAACGCTTTAAGTGCTGCTTGGCTGTCTGATATTATGTATATTTTAGCACCACGCATATTCTGGTGGAATATTTCGTGAGCGCAGAGCTCTATCGCGTATATTTCTGCCTGAAAAATGGTTGGTGAGGTCCCCAGTGGTTTTGCTAGATGGCACCTTGCCCCATATATGCCCACGTATGCTTTACCATCCGTTTCGGACCCATCCATGTACCATTTAAGAGATCTTTTTCAAAGGGTAGGTCCTCAGTTTGTTACTGTTAACGGTCCCCCAAGATCACCTTAAATGGTGTTTCAAAGCTATGGCGTTTAGGCATAACGTCTGCAATTGGGTTAGCCTTCGAGTCCTCTATGAAATCCTGGAGGACTTTCAGGTGGCCAACCAAATTATTTGTTCTTTGGAGATTTGTCTTTTGTAGCCTAATTGCACCAAGGCCACAGTAGGGCAAGTACGAATGGCACCGGTTACTCCTAGACATGCAAGCCGCTGTAGTTTTTGCAAAATAGCTTGAGCTGTCTTTTGTTTTGTTTTTGGCTACCAAACGAGTGAGGCGTATGTGACAATGGGTCTTATACATAACAGAAGTGAATGACCACAGAGTCATTTCTGGTTTGAGACCCGAAGTTTTGCCAAAAAGCCTGCGGTATTTCCAGTTGCCACTGCAGCCTTATCTAGTACTCTTTTTGAGTGAGAATTCCAGGTTAGCCTGTTATATAAGGTAATCCCTATATATTTAACCTCCTTTGAGAATTCCACTACTGTTCTCTCAAGAGATGGTGCTTATAAATAAAACTTCCTTTTTCTCGTGAAGGGAACAACTATTGTCTTACCAGTATTGGCTCGAAGTCTCATTATTTGGCACCAGTTGCAAACTATGTTTAGGGCATTCTGCAAAAGATCAGAGATTATTTGAACATGTTTGATCCTAAATGTAATGACCAGGTCACCCGCATATCCCTGATTGTCATAGCCTGAGTTGTTAAGCTTCTATAGGAGATCATCTATAACCAGCGGGCATAGTAGAGGGGACAGAACCCCACCTTGGGGTGATCCCTTGGCAGCCCCTACTCTAATAGGGTTCTCTTCTAGGTTAGCTGTGATTCTCCGGCTTTAAGCATATCTTTTATCCATTTTATCAAGGAAAGTTCGATTCCTTTTTGGTAGCTGCATTCTCAATGGCTTCAAATGAGGTATTGTGAAATGCTCTTTCGATGTCTAGGAATACGCACCGCCTTTTCTAGTCCTAGGACAAGATTGTGTAGGGCAGTTTTGGTAGACTTCCCTGCTTGGTAAGCATGGTTTGGGTGCAGCGGTGATCGCTGAGTGCACCGCTCCTAATATGGTTGTCTAACACTTTCTCCATTGTTTTGAGGAGAAATGAATTTAGACTGATCGGACGAGGATTTGGGTAATGCAGGTATAATTCAGGTATAAATGCTACCTTAAATGGCGATTTTACATTAAAGCCTATTTGCTTCTCGTACGGCCGTAATAAAACCCATTGATCTTAGGATGGCTGCGTTTAAAACAATTCATTCTATTGTAAATCCCATTGATTTTAAATAAAACCTTTCTGACTGCTCCTCCTAGACTGATATTATGCCATTAGCTATTAAATAAAATGATTAAGTTTTGTATATACGTTTATAAAACTTAGTGCACACTTGTATATATATGTATGTTTGCATGGATTTGCAATCGAACATAAATCTTGTTTCTGACCTTTACCATGCTTTTATACTATTTATAAGGCTTATAGGACCTATATGCATTATTTTGTACGAAGTAACGTATCTATGTATTTTACTAATTTAAATCTATAGATTTCGGATAATTTTCAATGAAGAATAGTCATAGGCAAAATTAAATTTGTTTGAATTTATTTCAGTTGCTAATACAACCGTTCGATTTTTTTCAAATCTATTCTATCTCAGTTAAAATCGTCTATTGAGATGCAAATAATGGTACCTACATGCTCTTGCGTAGACCTATTTAGTTTTATATCTATCCGCAATAAAATTTATTTCTTCTTTTCTTCTTCCTGACGTCTAATCATTTATCAACGCCTAACTAATTTTTTTAAAGGCATTAATTTTCGATTCACCCTGACTATGCTTTCTTGGCATTAATAGTACCATTAAGAAGGCAAAAACGCAACCCAAGACACGTGCACATAAATCTTTTTTCCTTTCTCTTCTACGAACCCAATCAACTCCCAGTGTTGCGTTTTCGCAACACATAATTTCTCTACAGTTAGCAAATAAAAAAAAAAATATTAAAACATTTGAATTTCTTACTTTTATATTTAAAACTTTATAATAATTGCAGATCAAGTAAAATTTTGAAAAAATATAATTCGGGATGAAATGGATTAAGCTAGACAGACCACATCTTCTCCGTTGCCAAAGAAGTATAAAAATATTTTGGTTTATCGAAAAAAGTGTAAGAAATATTTCAGCCCATCAAATCTACCGCTAAAAACAATATTGACAATATATTTTCTGATTTGCATTTCTTTGCATTTCTTTTTCTTATTTTTCAAATCGGCAGATGCACAGCGGAGCTCCATATTTATATTATCAAATCTATCACATTTTCCGTATTATAGCTATAATGAAAGAAGAAAACACTTAATTAACATCTGATTTTCGAGCCATAATGACGTGTGCTATGTGACACACGGCATTTTAATGAATTATTAGTACTAATGATTCATTAGATCGTGCTGTGTGTCTATGGTATTAGCTTCTCAATCTTCATATAATTTTGTGAAAGAACTTTGAGTTGCATTCTTAAAACCTCTGTGTATAATAGTTTTATGATAGATACTTACATAGCCCGGTACCTCTTGTTAAATTGTCAAATTACCAAATTGTCCCTTAAATTGCATTTAAATTAGCTCGCCGTGCTTCTTAATATAACCATTCTGAGACTTCTCTTAAATTTTTATCAGAGATTAATGAAATAGTTTTAGAGGATGTAGTAAAACCATAATAAAATCAAGCGGTAATCAATTCCTATTTTGTTGCTTAATGGTTTTATCCTAGCTGAATTGATGATAATAATAAAACTTCTATAAGAAGAAATGGACTTAAATGCTAAATAATTTTATTACTACTCTCTAGACGGTTTTTAAAACATCTCAATAAAATCAATTGGTCTAGAAGACCAATTGACATAACCTACAATCACTCTTCGACCAACCTAAAAATAAAAGAAAAATAAGATTGAAATCAAATAGAAAAATCTTACCAGCATCTGGAGATTCACAGATGCAAAGGGTCCGGCGACTACCTGAAATAAACAAAACGAATTAAAACATGAACTCCAAAGATAAGTGAATTTTAAGGGAAGAACAAAATTTTTTAATCTACAATAAATAACAACAACAACAAGTCGTATGTACATAGCACCATATAGGCACCCTGCAAATGCAATAAACTTTATATTCTATAACATAAAATCATACAAATAAGAACGTACTAGGTACGTATACATAATTTAATTACCTTTTACAAAGAATGCACAGATACCTTAGGTGAGACTTCGCGAAATAAATGCACCTTGAGTCCTTGACAGGTATCTATGCGTATGCCATTTGTAAAAAGGCAGAAATAATACATAATCAACACATAAAAGTAAAAAATTTATGTACTCACCTGTCTTAAAATGCGTAATTCCCTCGATGAATAACTAAGGTACACATAAACACTGAATTTAACACAAAAATTCACTGAAAAACAAACTCGCGCACGGCTGACATTTCGCGTATAAATAAACCGGCAAACTTCATATTTTCGCGACATTTAAAATGTCATCCCGGGGAAAAAGATACGAAGAATCGAATAAACGCGTTCGCGTCGCGATATTTTTCACGGATTACGGAATAATTCCGAATTTTCGAAATTACGTTTACACCAATCAGTGCGGAAGAGACACAAAGGTGTGAAAGTGACAAGGATGAAGATGAACGAAAATGAATTCTGAGAGAAATTTTGTAAATTGACATCAAATAAGGAGAAACGATAAGTTCTGGCAAGATTTAGAAAAACTTATCATAATTATGCGAAATTAATACTGATTTCTATAGGAATAATGTCAAAAAATGCAATTTGTAATGTGACATCAATTAACAACAACGAAATCATATATTGTAGTCAAATTAAGCCTGAAAATTCAAGAATTCATTTTTATGGATGCGAAATCGGAACAAAATTCTCTATGAAAAGGGGGTTCATTCTTCATTCAGTCATCTTATTTCCAAAGTTATCAAAGTGCGAACATATGTAGTACATATGTAGTACTAGTAGAGCATTCCTCCCACATTTTGCAATAGTGTCATCAGCAATAAAAAACAGAATTTTCAGTAAGACTTAGAATATTCTTCATCATGTGAATTTTATGTTCTACAAAGCAATTGTCAAAGCAGCAAGGGATTTTTGGTAACCTTGTTTTTTGGAATTTCATCAGCCACAAATTTTTAAATCAAATTAAAGGTCATACACACATGTATGAAATTAACAAGAATGATTGGGTTCTCACTAACTAATTTCTTCATTTCAGCAATTTAAGTCTTTTGCAATTATTTAACTCAATCAAATCGAAATTTCAAGCAATTATTTATCATGTAAAACCTATGCCATTAGGTCCGTTTTTACACAACATAATAATTGGAAACTAGGTCTGCATTGAGTTCTAATCATCCTTAAATTTCAGCCATTAGTAAATCATTCATAGTTAGATACTTAAGAGGGGAAATTTTTTCCTGTAATCTACTAAATTTAAACGTAGCATAATTTGTCAAAATTGAAAAGAAAAATTCGAGTAAAACATAGTTTTTTAGTATAATTTATTTTCCTTTATTTTTTACATAAGTGTAAATATAATTTAAACCAGTGAACTGAAATTGAAGTTTTTTAAATGTACTAGTGTAAGACATTTGACATAAAATTTACAACTTAAAACAAAAAACTAATTGAATTAGGTTAACGTAATTGATTTTTTCAAAATATTAGCATTTGTCCACTAAAAATATTTTACCTGCAATAAACTTGAGTGAACAATTGAATGACAAAATTTCGTCTTTTTATATAAGATGAAGTCACAAGATAAGAAGAATTAAGCGAACTACTACAATCTCGTGTTAGTGGCTATTCTGTTAGATTGGAAGCATTTACTAATGTCACAGACAAGTCAATATTGACAAACCAATAACGATTGAATACAACATAAAATTAACCGGTCAGCCTTAAACATGAGAATCCACTCATTGGGGTAGATTTTTAACTACAGCTACTATCTCTTTCGGTAAATGAAAACTGCGAGACGAATTGACGACCTTAAAAGAAAACAGTCCTGCGGAGAGCTTTGGCTAGAACAATGGCCGACCACTTCGAAACCAATAAATTGATGTGTATTTTAGCGTAATGATTATGAAATTTACCTAAGAATTGAAAAGCATTAAAAAAATTCTCACATTAGTAGAGAAAAACGTTTTGAGGAAGTTTCGAAAGAAGACAATGAAGGAAAAGACAGATAGTCACTTAATTCAAAGATATCGCCAAGAAAACTAAGTGGCTCAAAGGATATTGCATGAGGGCTTTCTTGTCAGTAGATCGACAACTTATGAACAGAATTGATTCTTAATACGTGGCATTTATGAAAGAATTCCGCAAATTGGGAGTTAAAGAGGATATAGAGAGAAGAGCTTAGTATACCTCCAGTAAAACATCATCGAACATTTTACTAAATAACATACTAGCCTCAGAATCAACTATACACTTACAAAAACTGTTAAGAGTTTTAACTTTCAAAACTATACCTGCTATAATAATACTCATACAAAGATTATTATATAGTCGAAGAACGGTTCTAAAATGACCGAAGGTAAATACCGAAATTTCAAAGCGTCTAAGGATAAACAAGTAAACGGAAATATTCGGAAACACAACTGTTTTTGAAACAGAAATTTATCC
This sequence comes from Dioctria linearis, assembly GCA_963930735.1. Taxonomy (NCBI): domain Eukaryota; kingdom Metazoa; phylum Arthropoda; class Insecta; order Diptera; family Asilidae; genus Dioctria; species Dioctria linearis. The sequence continues at coordinate 22,260,148 of OZ005743.1, read as the reverse complement.
GATAGACGTTCATAATTCAGAAAAAAAGCTTCTACTATCAAAATTTTTAATATGTAGATTCGTGAGGAATCAAGAATGGATGCAATACAGAATCCCCACTTCAAGATCCGAACTTTTCAGAGAAATGTTTCCAAAAAGTCATCTAGTAAGTGGTAAGCAGCAGAAGATCACACTGTATTCTGTGACCTATAGACAAGGCATTGCCGACTAAGGCATATGCTTCTGATTATAGGTAAAAAATCATCACCAATAATAATTGCCCATTCTTCAGCGAAGTAGTAGAATCTGAGCATGAATCTTGGGACTGTGCACGGCTTCAATCTCTCGGTAAGGGTTTTACAGTTCCATGTGACATCCTGAAAACTGATCGTATAAGAAGTTCATACTTTACATAAGAAAGGCTAATACAATGTTCCTAATAAATCAGTGATAAGAAAAACATTCATATTCTAACTCCCAGTAACTAGTGTCTATGTAAACATATTATTCAGCGTGTTTCATAATTGGTGCACATAGCTCAAGTATTTGTTAGCTGAGGTTGAGACAAGCAAAAAACAAGCAAAAAATTATACGGTGAAAGATGAGGTGTTGGGGGGGGGGGGGCGGTAAGGAGCGTCGTTTCGACGGTATGGGGGTTTAATATTTTTAGTACTATTTCAACTTTACACTTTTTTATATACACCCTATTAAGGTGGGTATGTAGGTACTTTTTATTTATTTTTTTGAGGCCATTCCCATTAACTCGTAGGTACACGAATTTGTCTGTCTATTTATTTATATATTTCTTTTCTACTATTTTCGACACTCTCGTAGACCCACTTTTCGTCATCACAGCGGGCTGAAATTTGGCACACAGGTTCATGTCGCGTGACAATTGAATATATCAAAGTTTGAACCGGAAATTTCCATGGAAAACCCGGAAAATCGGGAACAATCATTTGAAAAATTGGTACAAATTTGATTAGTGATAAATCTGTTTCAGGGAAAATGCAGAGTTTTCCGATTTTTCCGACTTTTCCGGAAAATTTTCCGGTAAAAAAGTTTTCTACATGTTGCAGGATCAAGTTCCCTATCAACTGCCATCATTACTTTCTGTCCGACAATGGTAAAAACTTGCAGAAAAAATCGAGGAAAATTCATGTAAAACGCTTTTCCGGAGTTTTTCCGACCAAGGAAGCGTTTGAGCGTTTTGCAATCTAAGACAAAGTTATAGAGTGAAATGAAAAATGTTCATCGATATGATTAGTGATAAATCTGTTTCAGGAAAAATGCAGAATTTTCCAATTTTTCTGGAAAATTTTCTGACAAACATTTTTTATAAGCTATGCGGAATTATTTTCTTTCCGTCCTACTGGCATCAATACTTTCTCTTCAATAATCATGAAAACTTGCATGAAAAGTCGAGGAAACTTCATGTAAATTTTTAAAAAAAATTCATAGTAATAGGAAAAATGTGTGGAAAACATGGAAAATCCGGAAAATTCATGTTATATGGGATCAAGTTGGAATATAGCTGAAAAGCGCTGTTTAAAACATAATTTGAATTTCAGAAAACCGTTGTTGTACTTCAACGATTTGATACTCGAAAAATTTTTGTTTTCGGATCGGCACCAAACATAACTTAAAAATTGTTTTAAAATATCTCCATGCAGCACGTAATAACAATTTAGTTAACGTGAAAAAGGCAGAAAATAAAATAAGTAAAAACGAGTTTTCAAACAAAACTGAGGCCAAGCCGCATGAAAAAGTAGAAAATAAACTTTTCTTCACACACAAAGGTGGACTCAGATTTTATTCGCTGACAATCACCGATATATTTCAGTATGATCAATTACAGGTAATAAGTGATTTGATTCATGAAGAGAAAGAATATTAAAGAGAAATGTCTCAATCAAAAAATCGGTTCACGGTGGCCCACAGACAGGCAGACATTGGAGACCTAGTAATCGGGTTCCTGTTGTTACACTTTGGAGACGGAACCCTAAAAAATTTAAACTTCTTAAAATTTTTACGTTTTTCCTGCCAAAGTGCATGATAACTATACAGTTTTATTACAAGATTTAGAAACCCCAGAATGTTACCTTTAATTTGAGTATGCACGTGTGCCTGCCTAAATGCAACCATATTTGAGATGTTCCGGTTTCTATGATTCATAACATTAATTTTGGTAATTTTGGGTGGAATTGCATAACAGTAGGCGCGATTACCATCGTCAGTAGCAAAATTAATGAAATTTATTAATTAATGAAACGTGAATATATCTCAAAAACGGTTGCATTTAGATAGATACAGGTGCATAGTCATATTATAGGTAACACTCTGGGGTTTCTAAATCTTGTAAAACAAATATGTAGTTATCATTGTTAAAATTTAAAAAAGGTAGTAACTTTTTCTCCAATTTTTTTACTTTGATGTTCTGCAACTTCCTACGAAAACTGACAGGCTAATTGGCCAATCATTGGAAAGCTGAGACGGTTTGCTATCATCTCAGATGAATCGTACCTTGATAGGGTGCGTATCAGGAAAGTTACAGGGGGTAAAGTGAAAAAAGTATTAAAAATATTAAACCCACTTACCATCGAAACTACGCCCCCTGCCCCGAAAATTCCCGGTATAATTATTCTTGTCTCCACCTCAGCTATCAAACCCTTGAGTTATGTGCACCAATTATGAAACACGCTGTATAGCCTGAATCTCAGCATAACAATACAACTAAAACTATAGCTTTCCATAGTTTACAAGGTTGATCCATTTTTAAAAGCTGCGTCTATATACGGGTTGTGTAAAAATACTTATCTAAAGTTAGAATATAAATAACAAGAACCATTTCCCACTGGCAGCCACTTACAATTCATTTATCAGAAATCTCACGGTAAGTGGAAAATGATTAGTAATCGGCAATACAATTTTGCCTAAGGTTATCAAGAAAGTCATCAAAAAACAATTTGTTACTGATTCCAGAGGTTATGTACTTCCCAATCCAGAATAAAACTTGGCAGTAATTTATGTATATCTCCTTACCATCTTCTCTGTGGGGGATATCTCACTAACACTCGCTACAACTGAGACGCTGCTGATCTGATTGCTCTCAACGAAGAGCACTTGCAATAAATTCGTGCCCTTCCAATGGATTTGGTCCATGGATATTTTTGCAGAAGACTTGCTTAGGGTTTTTGGGGAAGATATATGTACGTACGCAAACGATGATACCCCGTCCGTACAATGTTGCCTTTAATACAAAGATTTTAGATTTTCCATGCGACCCTTAAATCACCTGATCCACAAATGTTGTACCTTTAACAGCATAGAGAAAGAGAAAGAGAGAGATAGATAGATAGAAGACAACATTCTTATGTGTATACCAAACCAAGTGATTTCTGATGACTTTTGAAGCTTTCCAAAATTATTCAAGAAAGATTGCGGTTTCCGGCACGTAACCCTTAACATGCAGAAGGTTCGTGTGAAATTGTTTCACAAAATTCCGACAACATTCCTTTGGGAATGTAAATTTTTTTGTTAGCCCCCCTTCCCCCATGTCCTTATGTAATTTACCAACATTCTGGATGAAACTTTTAAAGCCTCATTTCCGCAACTAAGGAGATATCTCTCTTACTTGAGAGTTTTCTTTCCTAATTTCAGGGCTCGACCCTTTCTAATGCTTTTACTGATAGCAATAGAAGTACGGTAGTGACATACTTGAATTTCAGATGTTTCTCTATTCAGTGTCTCCCTTGTGATATGAGGATACCTTTACAAGAACGTGTAAGAAGTTGTTTCTCGATTTGTTTTCTAGCTGACATTGGATATTTTCGAAAGGATTTAAATGGAGGCTACAAAGGGATTTCCGATTGTTTTCCTTAATCAAATTGCGGCAATGTTCTGATGTGTGATTTTCTAGGATGATTTGAGTTTTATAAAATGAAAATGTTATCGAATTTTAGGAGAATGGCTGTATTTTTCTTTTGAGAAGCAATTTAGTAGAACCATTTAAAAAATAACAAAAATAATAAAACGTATACCTTCTATATAAGGCTACATCACTAATAATAATAATATTATATATATTCAAAAAAATTCATGAGTACACAAGATCTACAATCTAACTAAATTAGAAGATGTAAAATTGCGACTGCGCAACCAAAAAAAAAAAGCTAAAACTACATACAAAATAAAAACGGTAACGATTCAGAGTAGATTAAACAAAAGAAAGAAAAAAAATGAATAATAAGCATACAAAATGACATGAAAAACTATATAAAGTAAAGAATAGGTCATGAGAGAGTAAGTAAAATAAAATAAAAATCAAACCAAATTTAATCTAATTTATGCCAACCGAAGGAAGAGCTGAGAAGCGATCCTTGAATAACCTCTTGAACATGTGCAGTAAACTATTCCACAATCTAATAGCCTGAACAAAGTAAGAACATTCATAAGCAGCTGTACGGAAACGAGGCAAGAGCATATTTGAGTTTCTAGCAGAACGTAGATTTTGTATATTTGAAAACAAATATCTTGGGGTTTTTGATTTTAGCAGATTATATCGAAAAATCAGTAAATTGAATTCAAGATCTTTGAATATGGAGGCGCCGAGCAAACGATACTTGAAAGGAGAGATGTGATCAAACCTTCGAAGGCCATAGATAATTCTGATGCAATCATTGAATGCGATGTTAAGTTTACGGGAGCAGGTACCTACTATCCAATTTCGGATATATCACCTTTCCAAATGTAAAATGAGGTATCAAAAGAGTTTTCACCCATTTTGACGGTATCTCTGTAGACAAAATTGAAGTGGTTAGCCGCAGTGGCCTGAGTCCTCCGTAGATCTTACCAAGTAGTGAGCTAACATGATCGCAATATTTCAGAGATGAATTTATAGTTATACCTAGATTTTTAATAGACCCTACCAAAGACAGAGGAGAATCGTTAAGTATAATGTCGGGGAATTCAGTAATATTCAGCTTGCTCTTATTGATAATAATGTAGTGAGATTTACTTGGATTGTGAGTCAGATGGTTGGATTGTGCCCATTGATGTATCTTATTTAGGTTACTATTTACTCGAGCAAAGCAATCCTCAATCAGACCAATAGGTCTGCTGAAGTAAATCTGAACGTAATTAGCATATAAGTGAATATTAACGTTCTCCACAGTTTCAGGCATATAATTTATGAAGATATTGAAAGGCAGGGGTCCCAATATTGATCCCTGCGGAACACCACAAGACAGTGGAAGGAGGCCTGAGAAAGTATTATTTACCTTTACTTGTTGATATCTGTCTGACAAGAAACTTTGAATTAACTGAACAGCCATAGAGGAGAACCCAAAATGAGTAGATAATTTCTACAGAAGCATCATGTGATTGACGCAGTCGAAAGCCCTGGAAAAGTCCGGATGGGCCAAGATACTGATACAACCGTCATCGAGAACAGCTAGCAAGTCATCAGTGACTTTTAACAAAGCTGAAGTGCAGCTGTGCTTTCCGCGGAATCCTGATTGCCATTTGCTTAAAAGTACATTTTCTTTTAAAAATGTTTGCCATCTGGGTGTACAGTAGCCTTTCCAGAACTTTGGAGAGAGAGGACAGAATGCTTATCGGGCGGAAACCAGTCATGTCAGTAGGAGAAGATTTTTTCGGTAGAGCCAGCACTGTTGCAATTTTCCATCTATTAGGAAAAGTAGAACGAGTGAAACATGAATTAAACAAAAAACCAAATGATCTATAATCAAAGGGAGGATAACTTTAAGAAAGCGAGGGTGTATTTCGTCGGAATCCACTGATTCAAAACGTATCGAACGATTAGCACAGATGAGTTCTATTGAGCTAACGCAGCGGAATGAGGAAGGCGACGTTGATATTAATCTATTTGATTCGACTGTGTTATCGGTGATATCCTCCGTTGTTACTATTTCCTGGCCTTGCTGTAAAAAGTGATTATTTATGTAGATCATCGGGGTCGACATCGGAAAAGTTGACATTTTTCCCTTCATCGCCGCAGCCAAGTTTCCTCAAATTATTCCTTATTGTTTTTGCCGGTCGTCTAGGATTTAGCCTTACCATAAAGTACCTTCTTTTGGCTTTTCTTAACTCAAGAGCAACACGATTGCGTGCTGTTTTATATAGTTTCTTGGTATTTTGTGATTTGAAATGCAGATGAAGCTGATAGAAGTACTACCGTTCTGAAATTAGAGCAGATATGTTAGCAGTAAACCAGGAACATCCGATTGATCAAATCCTCTTGCGAATTAATGGAACGTGCGGGTTGTATAAGTAATTGACAAAATCATTTAATAGCCACTTGCTGGTTTGCACATGCACATTCGTAGAAGTCACCCCAGTCAAGGTTACTGAAGTCTTCGGAAAGGGCTGAGATGTCCATACTATTAAAGTTTTTGTATATAATGAAGGAAGGCTGACAGGGTAGAAAGGCTATATCGTAAGTAATGAACAAAATATCCTTACCATGTAGGCAGTGAACAAATTTCTCAAGACTATAAAAAATAAAATAAAAAATAAAACATTGTAAAATTTTTGTCTAAAATTAAGTCAAAAAAAGGGTCCATTAGAATGAAAGCTCTGAGGGAGGGAACTTTCATCACTACATATTGCCTTCATATAAAGGTATAAAAATATTAAAGTTCTTAAGAAATTTCTGAAGCTCTCAATGCTATTGAAGAAATCAAGGGATGTGCTCAAAAATAGTAAGTAAATTTATCGGATTATTTTTTTTTTTTAAATTTCATCTAAATAAAAACAATTTCTCAGGCGCACTCAATAAGGAATTTTGTAGATCGGGGTTGTTGACATGCGCGAACAAAAATCTATCTAAATTTTGGATACGCTCTACTTCAATCTTCTTGAAAAGTCTTTTCCTCAATAATGGGTGTGAACAATAAAGTAGATTAGAACCATTTCTTTACCTTTGAGCAGAAAATGGAGTTTTAATATATAATCTTGAAGCTGTCTTGAAGATGTCCACAATACATGTCTTTCACAGCCTGAGAAGACTTGCCTGACACATGTTTCCTACCGAAATGATGACGAATTATCCTGTATGGATTCATAACATTGTACTATCTATAGTGGTATACCGAGATGACAAATTCTATACGTAGTTTCCCGAACTTCGATGGAGCACAGTGGCTTTGAGATATACATAATATATATTTTGATTCATCTGCTGGCAAAAGAGCGAATCCCAACAGGACTATCCTGCACCTGGCATTGGAAATTTTTGGTCAACTCATGTATATACTCCTATCAGGTAAAAAAGACACTATGAATTTTAACGATGACATCCATAATAAAAATATGAACGTAAAATCTGCTGTGGCTTATAATAAAGCCACTGACATATATTAAATGGACTGCTTATACTACTGAAATTGCGTACATTATTTGACATTATTATAGGATCACTTTTCTATAGTTGTCTCTTTTTGGTTTAACTACTTTATTCCGTTGAACTTTAAATAATAAATTCTATACAAAATTCACCTTGGTCCAGTTTCAGTTCAGTGGTTTTACCAATGAATATATAGAATACAAGTAGATGGCAATACAATATTTGTAATCCTTTCTCTGTCCCCCATATCTACTTTTAGAGACATGCTGACAAAAATTGCTTTAATTTATTTCTTTAAAAATCAAGTTTAAAAAATATTTGATGTTGTAGGAGATAAACTTCCAAAAATAGAAGTAATTTCTAATGCATCTGTAATTTGTTGAACTTTTAAATGAATATTAAAGCGAAAGTAAAACTTGAAATTTAGATAATTGTCACACCCCTGCCAGTAGAAATAGAAAATCAGGCAGTCCATGTTATATTATGTCAGTGAATAAAGCCAACTACAATTCTATGTTGATATGTTTTCACGATCTTTATATTTGGCCCGCTAAAAAAATGTGTGGGTATATCTATAGATAGGAACTTGTAATAAAAACGGCGATCATTTTTGATGTTACATATGGAGATATTATTGATGTAGGATCCAATCATTGACGGGCTAATCTTATGTTAGGCTCTAGTTGAAGACATGTTTAGAGCAAGCAGCTCTCTGCTCTCCAAAATTCCATGATAACTAAGTAGGTATATATAGCAGAGATACTGTAGTATAAATACTGAGGTGGTTAAATACGACTTTGCACCTTAGGCAAGGTGCGCAAAGAAGTGGTAAGTGAGTGCGTTGTAATAGTGGAATTGATTTAATCCATGCCCATATAACGATTAGAGATAGAATCGAAAACGACTCACTCAATCAAAGTTTAACTTCGATCTCGAAGCCGTCTTGACGAGACGCCTTTTTGAAACACTTCGTAATATTTTGATAAGATTCGCAAAAATGAAAAATTCTCGGATTACGCTGCAAGTTCTCTGAACCTGAACGAGAGTTATTCATAAAAACAAAAAAAAAATCACATTATATAAACCCAAAATGTACAAAATATAAAAAACAAATGATACACAATTACATTTAATGTAGGATGTAATTAAAATAAAGTAGCGCATCCAGATTTTGGCTTTGGTAGGGGACTACAGGTGTCACTAGTCCAAAGAGGGGTCGGAAAATAGGACTCTAAAATCGAGTTCTGTGCCCATCTGAGCACTTAAGAATTACTTTCGTTGAAAGTATTGAATATCAACTTTTATTTGCTAAAAACTTAGGCATGGACAATAAAGCCACGGTTTTTTTATATTAATAAATTAATCTTAATTTCATAAACAATGAAACGCATTTATTTATTTACAATCCACGTAATCCGATTTAATAAAATTTAAAGAATAAGTAAACCTAAAATCATACAAATTTATAATTGGTGGCGATTATAAATGTCGACGTGTACTGTACGTCTAAAACTGAAAGAAAATTTACAAGATAAGCTTTCTACTGGTCTGGTATACCGTACAGTTTCTCTACTTGAAAATTTTAATGCTGGATTATATTTAAAACATTTCTGATGTGAGAAACAATATTTTTTGAGTCTGTACTTATATGAAATCCATAAAAATCTATTTTGGTCGTATTGAAATGATCAGTGATAGCTGCTGGGACGTTATTTCCCTAAGTGCATGATTTGTATCCATGCCATTAAATTTATCTAAAATTCGTAATTATAAATATGTTATTTGTCATATAATATAAAAGCCAGTCATCGCGGTGTGTAAAAAGTTAAGAAATATATACCTACAATTAGTTCCAGGGATTGTTTTATGCCTTTTTCGAAGGGATGAAATGGTAGAACACGCGGCACTACCATAATAGTTCAGTGCGAGCTCTGACTTAAAATTTATCGTTGATCATCTTAGCAGCTATTAAAGCAGCCTCTAATTTTACTACCATGTTAAATGTCAAACCTTATTTTGGAAGACAATGGGGCAGAACATCATCTCATTGCTAGGTTTGAGATTGAAAATATCAGTATTTCTCCCGTAAGCTTTCTACTCGTAAAAATCTGCAGAGGTAACCAGGGGTAATACGAATATTTAAAATTGTTACTACACATTGCCGAAACGTTCAACGGAAATCTGTGGCTGAAGAATTACATGCAAAGCTTAATGTTAAATATTCATGTGGTGATCGACTTGTCTTTATCACCAACATCTGCAATATCCTGAAAATCTCTCTAAATGATCCACATCCAGGAACGGCACTGTACGTGTGACATAAAATCCTCCACTGTCGTTGACTGTTTTGATAGTAACTAGCATTATTCAAAGTCGTTATTATTGTGCTTATCCACCATACCCAATATACATAAGTACCCACTGGGAAAAACAGCGCTCTAAGAAACCTCCTGAAGCCTTACCTCGCAGCGCTTCTTTTCTATATCATAGTCCATTGAGCCTGTTTAGACGGGTGAGGGTGCTGCCTCTGGCGCACGAAACTTGTTGGTAGGGCGCTGGTTAGGGGCAGAAACGAAAGCACCACAGGCAGCTCTTGAGCCAGCTCGTATTTTTATTGGCTATTCGAGTCTCATGATCATTCCAGTTTCAAGCATTGCAGTGTGAAATAGTTGATCTATGTAATTTGTCGTCCCGAAAATTTTATAGCGTTTTTATAGTGTTGTAATTTGTATTTTCAACATTTTTTTTTTAATATTTTGTTATTATAAAGCTAGAAAAATAATTATCTTAAGTGAACAAGTTTTATTCATCACTTCATTAGATAATTGTGTGTGAAAATTGAACAAAATGAGTAATAGGACAAGAAGAAAAATTGCTAGATTTTGTTATGGTCGTAGCATACTGTATGCAGCAGTATGCTACACTGAAGATAGCAACAGCCTGCTACATGTAAGCTATTGCCTATGTGGGCGGTGCGACCTAATTCGGCTAACCGAGCGACACCTAATTGACACAGAGGAGCGCTTCCACATAGCAAAGTTTGGTGACAGAGGAAGAAGAAGAGAACGGAGTTTGTCTTCCGGGAATACGGAATTTTCTTCTCATGTTCCTCCAATTCCAGAGATTAAAAAAATTTGCCGTTCAATTCCTTTAAAAACCAGCGTCATAAAGCTTAGCTTTTTATCCACCTATTTTCTACTTAGCTTGCCCTTAATAATATGATTAAGGTTTCGACCTACCTGTTTGGTAATATTGGGTACGTGAGGTTAACTTTTAAACGATAACACGAGTGGTGAGCTAAATTTTTTTTAATGAATTTACAGAGTGGACGGCCGGGAACTAGAGCTCTTTGCAAGGCAGTATATAAAATTTATGAGAGTATGCTTGTAGCACCGGACACAATTTGCTGTAACAATGAATTACTGGGCCTATTCATACTTTTCCAACAATGATTTTAACCAATTGGTGTATGTCTTTGGTTGGTAGTCGAAATAAATTCAAGAATTTCGAAGGTGCTTTTGTGTATTGTAATGGAAAAGCATGTTATTTTACACTGGTACATGAAAACATCGAGAATTTTTGATGCAGCAAACTTTATACCATTTCGTATCTGGAGATATAACAAACATACATGTAGATAAAAAATCCACACTTTGAAGAGGAAAACGAATGCAGAAAGGATCACAAAACTGCATAATTTGTAATGAAACCTATTAGAGTGATATCAGCGAAATAAAAAGAGTGATAAGAGATACATAAAGAGAAGAAACAAAAAACCCAAAATTGTACAATCATTGTAATAACGAGGACGGATTATAGTTGTACAGTCCACCGATGTAGTACCTTCCCACGACGAATATCTCCTAAACAGATAAAAACAAAAACACAAATAATCTTTTTTCCAAGAATATAAAATATGAGGATACTTATCTAATACCGAACTATTACCACCTCCAATACCTCCTGTAAACATATGGATATCATTCTTCCTAAAAATAAATAATCAAACCCGATCAATAACAAATAAATATACAAAAATAGTACAAACTCACCTATAATCCACTTATGTCCGTATATTTACATTTTCTGCAATGTCATTAAATGACATTACGTCAAATCATTTGATTTCGCCTCAGTCATAAAATTCAAAGAACCTCGCTAGTGCAACACCGAGAGGCGAGATCTCATAACTGGATGCGGCGGCTATATAAAGCCGACGAGCCGCAGCAGAAAATCATTCTTGGTTCAGAGCTCATCTGATTCGGAGTCTAATCCGAGTGACAAGAATAATATTCCCAACCTCATTGTAGAAGATTAATTCTATATTTCAGAGATTATTCTGAAAATCCTATCATTTCTAATATTCCGTCCCACACCTAAGCAGACGTTTAATTCTGCGCAGAGATTAATCTGCAATATTCCGTCCCACACCTAAGCAGAAGTTTAATTCTGCGCAGGGATTAATCTGCTACATCTCCTGTCCACATCTATGCAGCAGAACAATTCTGATGCAGAGATTAATCTGCTACATCTCGTGTTCACATTTACAGAAGAATAATTTTGACGCAGAGATTAATCTGCGTTTCTTCGTTATAGTATAGCATATTGCTACACTTCTGCGCACGCGCAGAAACCTGCCAAACTGAGTGTCTGATATTTCTAACAAATCATTTTACTACCCTGGTGCCCTCACGTACCATCACAGAAGATAATTCTGATCAGAGATAATCTGAGTGTCTGATTACTTCCTCGTGCCCTCACGCACCAAGAAAGGCAGTTTGTCAATTAATACATATTGGCATTTTTTTTATGACAGCTGCTCAGATCTTCTTCTTTTTTTTCAGAATTAAAGCAAGCGAGAAGACGCACCGTCTTATTTTAATTCGAATTTTAATTTGTTTTATATTGTAACGTCGATGTTGGTGTGCGGGCAGTCAGGAGATTTTCCAGGGCCGTTTTCCGACGTTGCTGGGTTTCAGAGCGTTGTTCTAGCTCTGCGGTTCGGACGGTATACGGAATACACACACACTACTTAATCTACACTCACTCACTTACTTATACTAACTTAAGACTACGCGGCGTAGGTGCGTGCGCCTACCATTCTTTAGACCAGCACGATTAACGTGCGCTTGTCGTTAGGAGTAGCCAACACGGGGGATGCGGGACGGATCGTGCGCTCGCTATTCTTCTGACCAACACGATGACGTGCGCTTGTCGTCAGAATAGCCAACACGGGGGATGCGGGACGGAGCGTGCGCTCGCTATTCTTCTGACCATCACGATGACGTGCGCTTGTCGCCAGAATAGCCAACACGGGGGATGCGGGACGGAATGTACGTGTGCGCTTACTACTCCTCTGACTAACACGATGAACGTGCGCTTCGTCGTCAGAGTAGCCAACACAGTACGGGGACGGAATTGATATTCGTGCGCTCGCTACTCTTTTGATCAACACGATTAACGTGCGCTTATCGGCAGAGTAGCCTACACGGGGGTACGGGGACGGAATGCGTGCGCTTACTAAGGCCAACAACTCAGGCCAACACGATTAACGTGCGCTTGCCGTTCAACTAGTCAACACGACTTGCGGATAGGACTGGGCGGGAGATGTTTCTAGTCGAGCTGCTGGGAGGCAACTGACTAATCTGTCGGTGCTTGACTGACTTTTATAGCCAGCCTTCTGGTATCCCACTGGTGGGGGGTCAACTCGGTTTACGTTGGAGTTGTACACTCGCGGTCGGATATTTTGTTTGAACGGTGACTAGTAGCTTTCGGATGATTTCACTTCGATGCTTACTGATCGACTCAGTGATCTTACTACTGGCTGCCGGCTATTTATAGGCAGGCTGGCTGATGGCGTCAGGTGTAGAATGCTCCCTTCTACTATCACGCCACCAGCACGGGACACTACTGAGCTGCTTATCAGTAGTGTGCTCTCCTCTCGGCGGTTGGCTTACTTTGTTGCGGCTGCTAGACACTCGTTTTCGCTGGTGTCTAGCTGAAATGTATGTAACTTCGTTACATCTCACCCTTTCTTCGTAAAAAACAAAAAAATAGGTAACAATTTCTTTTTTTTTCTATGCGGCCGGACTCTTCTTACGGTAGGTATTTTATTGTCATTCGAGGCGCATACGGGTGTTGTGTTGATTCTATATATTTCACTGCTGGTGTCCGGCAGTGGTTGTCGGGCCGGTGCATCGGCTACAACATTTTGCATTCTTTTTCGGTATTTACTGCTGATATCTGGTGGATGTGATGTCTGGCTACATCGACAGTCTTTTGATAGGACGCCTTGTTTTGTTCATCGCGAACAGAATATTTTTGCTGGGTTTCTGCAGTGCATGCGTGTATGCCCTCTTTAGCCACACCTCCAACAACACTCATTTCTGAAATACTGAAATGTGATCGAGAATGCGTTATGAGGTGGCCCGGAGCGTCTCTTTTCTTCTGGCGGATTAGCTTTCGGTTTCATCTTTCGTTCTTCTTCTCGTACTAATTCATATTCTACGGCTAATTTTACTAGGTCGGATAGATTTGTAAAATCTCGGGGTCGGATATATAATCTATACTCTGGTAATAGATTCTCATATATTCGGTGTAAATTCTCTTCAGTAGTCGTCTTCTGCTGCCATCGCATTAGCGACTGAATTGCCGTGATGGACACTTTCGCCTTTTCTCCGGGTTTTTGTGTTCTGGCCCTGATTTCATCTGCCAATTTGAGTTCAAATCGAGGCGGCAGAAAAAATTCTTTCAGGTCCTCTACGAAATCATTCCACTTGGACCTGTTCTGTCGGTTGTTTCCATCACTTGGCAAGTAACCAGTTGAGTTATCAAGTATTGTTCTTAAACCACATTGGTGCAGTATACCAGCAACATTCATGCGACCATTACTCCCAACATCAACAGAGATAATTTTCGAGTCAGCATCACACATGGCCATAAGAATAATGCTGTTGAAGCCTTTATAAATGTAGTATACTGCACCATCCTTTTTTGATGCTCTGAATGGAATATGCTTTCCATCTAAGGCTCCTATACATAAGGAGAAGTCCCACTGGATTTCTTTCCACTGTCTATGATTTTTAGGAAACTAAATAAAATAATTACCATGTATTAATACAAAATAGATATTTTAATATTCAGCAAATTACCGAGAGATATTCTCCTTTCAATTTCTCATAAATAACAGAACAAGTTGAAGGAAGTGTAGTGGACAAATACGATAAGGATAATTGAGTTTGATATTCCAAGCTTCTAAAACATTTACCTGTTGCTAAGAATCGTAATACTGCGGTAAGGTTCTCATTTGGTGCTATTGCAGACCTTATTAGTGTATCCTGATTTAATATATTGGGAGAAACTAGCTCAAGCAGCTTTTTATAGTTACCTTCATCCATTCTTAAATAGTTTCGAAACGCATTTCTATCTTCCAGGCGAAGCTCTTCGTAAATTCTAGCACTATTTTTTGTTTATCTTTTTTTCCGTTTCAGAATCACAACTAAACAAAACCGCTGAAGCTGAAGCATATAAAAGCGCAGGACCTATAATTTCATCGTCCATGCGTATCCGCAACAAACAATAAAATGTTAATAATAAATTGCTTTAATAAAAAATCACTTAATTTTTATGCACATACATATTTACATTAACTTGCAACAGATGTGGCCGATCGTAATATCTTGCCAGAAAAAATGTTGTTCTATTTTTATTTGTTCTACCGACTGTAAGGCAGCAAGGACAGCAAGTTGACTAATGTAAACATAAAAGGCATGTTGAGACACCTCAAAGCGCACCTTATACTGACCCGTCTAAACAGGGTCATTGCTTTTTAACAAAGGTAGGCATTTCCGCAGAGGCAAACGCATCAATTGCATTGATACCATTCTCATAATCATAAGTGATTGGTGTCTGATTCCTATGGAAAGTCAAAGCCTCACGTCGATATTGAGTACCAAATTATTGCTTTCGCACCAATTGTAAAATTTCTGAAGGTCAACCTGTACCTGTTCACAATCGTGAACAGATTTAATCTGAGCGAAAAGCTTAGCATCGCCAGCATAAGCCCTTACAGTACCTCACCACAGAAATAATGTCGCCAATAGACAGAATAAAGAACAATGGGCCAATGGGCCTTGAGGTACGCCAGACGAAGCCTTCAAAACTCTAGAGATGGAATAGCCAAATAAGATTTGGTATGTTTTGTTATCTAAATAAGACTCTGTCAATTTTAGAAATCTTGAGGGTAACCCATACTTTTCCATTTTAAACAGTATCACGGAGTGAGATAACTTGTCGAACGCCTTACTAAAGTCTGTATAAATGCAATCTGTCTGATAGCCTTTTGCAAACCCGCAAATGGTATCCGAGACAAATTCCAATAAATTAGTGGTTGTAGACCTGCCCGAAATAAACCCATGCTGGTTTGAAGAGAGCAAATTCTTACAGGAAGATGATAGTTGAGAGTAAATGATAGATTCGAATAATTTGGGCATGCAAGATAATTTTGCAATAGGCCTATAATTAGAAATTTCATTTCTACTACCTTTTTTGTGGATATACCTAGGTATGATAAAGGAGCTTTTCCATAGCTGCAAGAAACAACCACTATCTATAATTCTCAGCGGAGCTGCCCTTGCAAGGCAGCATGACTTAAGGAAGGCAAGAGGGATCCCATCAGGACCAGTTGTGAAGTCATTTGGAAGGCCATTAATATGATCCAGTATATCCTCTTCTGAAATTGAAGGGATAGTGAATGAAACGTTATGATAGGCCTTCATATGACTGAAGTTGCTATTTTGAGGTTGAAAATTTGACGAGGCAAGGGCATTGTAAAAAAAAGATGCAACCATATCGCAAATTTTAGACGAATCATCACTAGCAGAATCCCTGTACCTCATGTGTTCGGGTAGTTGTCCGTGCTTTTCTTCATATTAATAAACTTAAAAAAGATGCGTGGCTCATTAAATAATTTTGTAGGCATGGTTTGAATATACTCATCATAAAGTGTAGAGGAAAGTTCTTTGAACTCATTATATGAAGTGAGGAAGTTGTTATTACTTATAATGTCTTTATCCCGCATATAACATTTCGACAATTAATTCTTTCTATTTTTAAGGCGCTTCAGTTCTTTATTGAACCATAGTGGAGATGTTTTAGAGAGCTGCTGACGCTCGCAGAGAACGTGAGAGTAAAATAAATCTAAAAGAATTATGTAAAATTTAGAAACGTCTTCGTCAACATTATTGTTAAACAGCAATGTGTTGAAGTCAATAGATGTAGGTCTACTGGAAACTTCCGAAAAGTTAGCCTTTCGAAAATTGGAAAAGTATTGTAACACAATTTCCGCGTAAATAGAAAATTGCTCCGGCCGAGCGGTAGCGAGGGAGCACTTTAATACACGGTACGTCGCCCTACTTAATCTTCTTTACTTTTGCGATTCATGGTTTTTTCTACGTAAAGTTTTCGACTTGAAACTTGGCTCACTCTTAGATGTATTAGGTGTAAGATAATGCCTGGCGCTAATCGTAACACAGTGAGTAGAAATCTTAAAAGATATCACTCCACAGCCACACGCATAAAAACAAAATTCTCTCCACGGGACTGAGTCCACAATTCAGGTTTAGAACGAACTACACTCATATATCAGTTTGCCGTGGACAAGGAAGTTGTCTCAGCTTAACTTAACTACCAATGACTCAGCACAGAAGCTGTCGAGGTGACTTGGCCAGAATGTGGGAATATTGGAAAAAGCTTTGCTGGAGACAGTAAAAGTCCGCTTACAAGTGCCTCAGCTCAACTTAACGATCAATAAATCGACATGAGAATAGTTGAGAAAGCTTTGGCAAGTTGCAAAAAACTCCACTTAAAAGTGTCTCGACTCAACTTAATACTCGCCACAAATTAGATGTATAACACCTAGGCTAGTCACTGCTCTAAGGGGAACGAAGCTCTTTCTGTTCGACTATTTCTTGAAATAAAGGGCGGAGTCAGGCGATGAAAATTTCCCTATCACCTGTTTACTTCCGTCGTGAAATACAATCGCGGGTAGGCCAACTATTTTCGCGGACTTGTGTGTAGAGTGTGTAGATAATTCGTCGATTCGCTGTCGGCACTTATTACTCACGCAAACAGAAAATCCGTCGATTTGCTATCGTCGTTTGAATAGTTTCCTGTCTTATGATTTTCTGCCTGTACTTATTTCACGGAAAATTTGTAAGGGTGAATAGTTATTTGGCAAAAGTTAAAAGGAGAAAGCAATTGTTAATTAGATGTTGAGATTCACCGACATACAGCTTATAGAACATTGGGTTGTTTTACCGTCGGCCTTTGGTGACTCAAGTAAATAGAAACTCGTCGATTTGCCGTCGGCATTTGATGATTTCAGCTAATAAAAATTCTGCGATTTGCCGTCGGTGTTTGATAAGGTTTCTACCTTAGATTTTTCTAGTTATATTTCACTAACATTTATTCACTTTAAGCACGCTAGAAGTATTAGGGTGTCGCACCTGACCCAGGTGTTACGGATTATAGCCTTGAACTCTACGCAAATTCTCGCGACTGCTGAATACTCAGGTTTATGTTGGAAGTCAGCTGACATGAACCGTGTGGCACGTATGAGGTAGAATTAAGTACCGAAGTGACAAACAAATAACCCGGGTTAACAAAAAGAACAAGGTTCCGTTATCTCTCACTAACAACGGTACACAAATCACCTTTCTGTTCAACTAATTGGCTTAACCGATATCGAGGCACTTTATCACTAGGTAAATTTTCACGCAATTAATTAAAGACGACGAATTGTTAAATTGAGCCGTGAAGGAAAACCTGAAACAAAAGTAACAAAAATTCTGATACCTAACCGTGGCTCTATTGTGAGAACAAAAGAGCAGTTAGTATCAGCGTATTTATTAAAATTCGCAAAATTATTTATTTTAATTAGATATGCCTATTTGCGAGTAAGAAATTCGAAATTAAAATTGTGCAAGGGATCTGTAATGTAAGCCTGAAACAAAGAAAAAAATGTGTATGCTAAATCCAAGCTCTATTCTGGAAATAGAAGGGCCACATGTATGTAGGTATCCGTATATTTTTCTTTATTCAATAAAATGAACCAGCTGTGATCAATTAATTGTTCAGACGGACTATATTACCGTGGCAATAGTTAATAAAAAAAAAAGAAAAATAAATATTCCTGTCTGTTGCTCTATTTGGGAAACAGAATTCTGTAGAGCCGATGATGCCGGTACACTCATTTAAATTGAGAAAACGAGGAAAGCTCGTGATTAATAAATCATTTCCTGGATCTATAATTAGGAAATAAATAATAATAAAAAAGGAACTGGTACTTATCGCTTTGTTCAGTGCTAGACTGAAATTAGAATCCAGTAATTGATTTGTCCGTTAGGGAACGGTTTACTCTTTCCAGTTACTATTAGTAACTAGACTCCTTTGTCTTACAAAAACTATCTCCAATTAGACAACTTCTTAGATATTCCTTCATTTATTGCACATATCGAGATTTAAAACAAATTACTTCACGATTTCATAGAACAAAAAAAAAACTTGTTTTAGCAATTTATAACAATTGAAAATAATCAAAAATTCTTCACACGATGTTGCTGTCACGGTAGACTTTTTTCGAATCCTTTCTTCTTTTTTCCATGGCTGACCGTTCCCCGATGCTGTAGCGGCCAGATCCGACTAGTTGCCAGATGCTGGTGAATTTCCCTGGGATCACTGGCTGCCATCTCTTGGTGATTTGGGGGTCCCCACTCAGAGATCACATATGTATAGGCGGTCATCGACGACGGTAGCTGAAAGCTAAAGTCTGTCTCGCGCTATACTGTGATTTTGAGCTCCTCACTGTGGGGTGTGTGGATAGTTTCGCAACAGTATTGTGTTTCGTCACAATTTGTTAAGTTTTCGGTTTCATAGCAGTATGTGATTAGTAGAGGGGTCATAGCTCTAGAAGCACTTGAGTTAGGTACTTACTTGCGCCTTTGCTTATTTTTCTGGATAGATCAGTAAATATTCTTCTAATGAGCTGCCAAAAGATGGTTAGAGAAGCGCTTAAACTATGCTCTTTTCAAAAATGCTGATTCTTCATCCCAATGGGTAAGCATGGGTCTTATTGTCCATGTATTTATACTACTATCAACTTCGGTATGTTTTCAATCGACGTATGTATGCAGAATTAGAAGGATAAAGTAGTCAATCTTCGTCTTCCGGTAACAACAATCTTCGTCAAATTCACAATCATTTCATTCCAGGCAGAGGCACAGCACCTTTCCTTTGAACAATTTTAACGCCACGCTTATAAATCTATAAGCTGCTGCCATAATGGACCTGATCATAAGCAGGAAGACATAATTCAAACCTAGTTCATATGAGAATCAAGATGCAAAATATCATCAGATGTAAGTGCTGGATTTCACTGGTGTTCAATGGTGTATACATATTCAACAGGATCAGTTGTGTTTATGTAGTGAAATGTAACAGTGTTGCTCACTTCTATAGGTGATGTCTGCGCTTTGATGAACGTTGCTATTGATTCCGACCAAAGATACAAAACTACAGCGTTTGCCGTAAATCTATAACAGAAGGAATAATAATAGTGTCGAATGGTAGAGAGGCTGAAACCATTAGTAACTCTGTTGTAGTGTTCTTGTCTGTTACTCAGGTGCGATAACATCACGGTGTTAACGTTTTTCATGATATGGTAGAGAAGATGGTAGCTTGCATTACGAATTTGACATCGTAATTCACGTGGAAACTACGGATGTATTGCTTCCAATACAGATATTATGGAAGAGTATCAAATATGGTTGGAGTTTGGATTTTGTAGGATTCTAGATTTACTAGCCTGTAATCTGGCTAGTCAAAGATGAGCAGAACTATCCACATGCGCGATTTCAAGACAGCTATGGCCCAAGATATGTTTTAGGAAGACAAAAACTCTGCTAAGGAGGAACCGTAATGACGCGCGGTATTTTAATGCAGTTATTACGGGACACTACCTATTTGACGAACATGTAGAGCAAAATTTTGCGTCTCTATGACTGAAATTCATTGAAAATATTTTCAATCAATTTGCAAAGTGTATTCAAGTGCACACAAAATTACATCCGTTATTGAACTTCTATGGTAGTGATAAGCATACTGATGAGACCTCTCTGATTGCTGGGTCGAAAAGTTAGATTTTTTTTTAACATGCAGAGCGCATACAAGTCCCACAGGATGAATCTGTAGATTATTTATAGTCAACACCTAATGGTAACAGGCTTGCTTGCCCACCCATTGTTTTACGTCTATCTTGCCTACTGGAGCGTAAAAAATACTTAAAATTGCTAAAAACACATGATAATATACAGCTAGCAGATCTGCAAGCAGATTTTACTTCTAATTACCCCATTCGAATTCACGAGAGTTTGACACCGAAAAATTACAAAATTTTTCCAAAGGAGCTGCAGTTAAGAAGAATAAATAAAATTTATTCTGTGTTTACAAGAGATGGTCTGGTGTTTATGCTTCGTGCTGAATCGGATAAAGCGATGCTTATCACTGACCTTACCCAGCTAGAGTGATGTGGAGCACATATGTACCTATAGTGTGTAATTTTGATTATCTTTTTTTCTATTTTCTTTATACATATTAAGTATATATTTGATCTTGTAATTCTTAGTATCTAGTAATTTTCTTATTCTTTAGTGTCTCATGCTTGAATTCTTGAATTTATTTAATTTTTTTAGTTTTGTATACAATCGAGATGTGCATTGATCTTTGTTTTGATCTAACTTTTATTTTTGCTGAGTTACTCTGCTGTGGACTACATATATTCTGCGGTGGATGATACCCTGTCTCCTTTGAACAAAATGAGCGCTGTTCTGAATATCTTTTCAAAACAATCTGAGGGCTTTAAAATTTTCGCACTTAATTCGAGCAGTTTAAATAATAAAATTGATCTTCTTAATGACATTTTTGATACTAATATAGTACATGCGCTTCTGATCAGTGAAACTTGGTTCAAGCCTCATATACTCAACAATGCTGTATCTATTCCTGGGTTTTTAATCTATAAGAATGATTGTCTGGATAGGATCGGTGGTGGTGTAGCCATTTGTGTGCAATCCTGCCTCAAAACTTCTGTCTTACCCAGCTCCTCACTAGGTGCAACATATGAATTTGTATGTGTAGAAGTTAATACTGGCATTGATAATTGTATTCTAGTTGCTATATATTGCCCCCCAAATTGTTTTAAAGAGGATACATTCATCGGATTGCAAAGAACTATTTCCCATCTTTGTTGTAGTTACTCGAATATATTGTTGATGGTGAATTTAATGTTGATGGCCTAAGAAGTCACAATCAGTCTAGATAGAGACTTATTATACCTCACGCAAACTTTAGACTTAACAATTGTTAATCATATGCCTCTTCAATACTAGCAATCCGTCCCAATTGGATTATTTCTCTGTAACTAATAGCGATAAGGTGTTGTTCCACAATCAGTTGACTCCAGTGAGTAACTTTGATCACCATTTCTTACATCTGTCATACCACCTGGCTTTTGATCCTTCTTAATGTGCTGACTCATTTTGTTATCGTGATAATAATAAAATTAATTTTGACATGCTCTATGCTGACTGCTCCGCAATGCCGTGGTCTGATGTACTCTTACTGGATTCAGTTGATGAAAAGATTGATTTTTTAACAAGTTATTTTTACAGCTCTGCTATCGACATGTTCCCCTGATTAAAAAGAAAATCATTTCACAACTCTGTCCATGGATAACACAAGAAATTCACACTCTTCTTGCCGAATGAGATTTCCTCTTGCATCGCTATAAAGCCTCACAGGACCCTGCAGCTTATCATCGATATAAAAGTGTCCGAAATCTCGTCACGCTAAAACTTAGTCAAGCCAGGAAATTCTATTTTGCCTCCAAATTGAACCCAAGACTACCTCCAAAAAAACTGTGGCGAAATATACGCTTTATGGGGGTGGCAGGTAAGGATGAGAACATATGCTCGATCGACGCTGATTGCTTGAATGAACATTTCACCTCCTCGTCTCCGATTAATCAATCTGTTGGTCAGGGCCGAAATAAAGAACTTGCTATAAGTCTTGCTATAAGATCTTCTTAATGTTGTCCTGGACGTATCTATTCATCTCTGTACTGATGATGTCCAGATTTACTTCAGCAAACCAATTGAGTTAGTTACAAGAGGACTGCACTGCTGGTATAAATGAGGATTTGCATCATATATATCTGAGTGGTCAGTTGAAAATGGGCTGGTTTTAAACGCCAATAAGTCGAGTTGTATGCCAATCTATATAAATGCTCTTGATACATCAGATATACCTCCTATTTTACTTAATAATGTTATCTTACCGTATCAAAACTCAGTCAGAAATCTAGAAGTTGAACTGAATGCTAAACTTTCCTGCTGTAGTCATTTCACGAATATTATTTGAGGAGTTTATGGGTCCCTGGATATCTTCTCTCAACTGAGATGCGCATGAAATTACTAAGAACAGTTATTGTCCCTTATTTCATGTACGGTACCATATTATTTCCAAAGTTAGACTCAGTCTGCCGTAGAAGTCCCGAATATCTCTACAAGGAATTAAGATTTATGCATTCATCCGGAAGTATTGATTTTCTTTTTCCTCGATGTAACTCACATTTTGACGAACGCTCTTATTTTGTGCAAAACCTACGTAAGTGGAATCAATCTAAACTAATCTTACCTTGGATTTATATTATATGTTACCTCGATGATTATGTTAAGATATTCTGTCGGTTTATTTCGTTTATGATCTCATCCATTTACCTAACGAAACTTTTATATTCCATGTAATTCGTGATCCTTATTCCAAGGTAGTCATTGTACTTTTCAACCAATTCCAAGGATTGAATGGTAGTTTGTTACTAATTTTTTATTCAACTAATATATAGTTTTAGTTTATAAAATTTATCTCCCATTAGTATATCTTTCTTAGAGGTATCTGCCTGGACACTACGAAGAAATCGAGTGATGAGTTTGTAATAAAACTGTTATATGTTTGATTGCTGCAAGTCTTTTCGTTGTTTTAACTGCCATTTTTTAGAGAACATAGAAAGAACATAACCGTAACCACCGGAATATATACAAACCAAGAAGTAAATCTAAAAAAGAGACATCCACAGTCTTCTTACTGCAGAAGCTTTTCATACAAAAGTAGCTTGTATTTTGTTCAAACGCTATAAATCCCATAAATTCGTTGCTATTTTATTTTAGCTATTAGAAAGAAAACATATTTGACTTTAATTTATTTTAACTTAATTTTTCTGTGGGAGCGACAGTTTTAGACTTTAGGACCTGTTCAAAATGAAATCTTAGTTTTTCCTCCATGACGAGTATACAAAAACAGTGAGAGTGAGCGCTTACTGCATGGCTTTAGCCGGCCCGTTAAGGACTTTTAATGTGTCGGTGCCTTCGGTTACTTCATGACTTGTATTATATTCCGGGTATTACGACATAACAGATCAGAGTCCAAATTTAACCCAACTCAACTAATTTACTAGTAGAAACATCAATTTCTTGGGTTCTGAGGTATACCACTCATAAGCTATTTCAATTAAGAAATAATCATAAAAAAATTTATGTGTTTTTCGTTTTGAATTCATAAGCTAAAAATAATTCTTTTGAGGAATAATGAGTTATCTTATGAATTTATAAACGAGCCCCCAATAAACCTTCCCCATCACTGTATAAATGCAAACAAAACGTTTTGCGGAAAATTCTTTTCATCAAATATGTTTCAAGAAAAGCAACGACTTACACTCTTAAGATTATCATCCCTCATAATATTTGCGCCCATTTCTCCATTCTCATCCCCACTCTAAATTACTAATTACCAAGCTTCAGAAGAATCGCAAGGCAATGCCACAGCAAAATACCCCCCCCCCCCTCCCTCCGCACAATGTAAATGTCGGTCCTTGTTGAAGTTATCAAGTCTAATTCATAATCATTTTCAAATTCCCTCCATAATTATTAATTAATGTTTCCAGATCGTTAGGAAATTCCCTGCGCACGTACGCGTGCGCGTTTGTTTATTAATGTTTTGGGGGCGAAGTAAAATTAAAGCTCAAAAAATAAAATCGTGTGTCCCTAAAATCTCGTAAACTTTGTCGTTCGTTCCGCACCGCCACGTTTTCGTTAAAGCCAAAAACTTTTACGATAAATTTCCATTTAGCACTGGTTGTATACGTAGTTGCGATATGACACGGTATAGCGGTAGCGCCAACATTTGCATTCGCTTTGGCCCACAAGTGGATCCTGCTGTTATGCATAGGAAAAAGGGTAGTTTCTTATTCGTCGTATGGGGCTTTTCTGGATAGCTCTGCTTCCCCCTCCCAACAACAAGAGGAGAAAGATTTTTTTGCTACGTCAAATGTTACTGGGTTTTGTAATGTAGCCTAGAATGCTGCCGGGCTTGTGGTATTGTTGTAATAATTTCCCAGCGAATCTTCACCACATTTCTTTCGTTTTTTTTTTTCTAAATTCCATTTTACCTCCGACAGCTTGTACTTACGAGCGCAACGGCTGCACCAAAGCACTTGAATCGTACTAAAAAACGGAATTCTATGAATGGATATTGCCCTTAGAGCTTCTTTTCGCTGAATTTTAAGAGCCTGGTTTTTCACTAGTAATAAATTTCGCAACTTCAGCGATGGTTTTTTTTGTGTAGCTTTGCTAGGGTAAAGTGTCTATTTTTTCTTTCTGAAGTGATACGTATGGGTGCATTTTATATAATTTTTCTGGTACGAACAATTTCTTGTGGATTTCAATTAGTTAAAAGACATGAACTTAATGGATAGGGAATGCTTAGGTGAATTTACTGGGTCTTGGTTTTCCTCAAAATAAATACAAGCTATGTTGCTGCAATTATCTGAGGAGTAGGGGAACGTTGTACCTCGCCCACTTTTTCAGTTACGCTTTTTTTTTTGTTAATTTTGTTATGCTCTTAGCTTTACTTGATGTATTCCATTGAAAATTCATACTATCACGTAATACAGTGAAATTTTTTCCAAAAGCTCAGTATACAGTATAGGCCGTTTTAGGCCATGATATAAAAAGTGGACTTTTGTCCAAGGTTGTACCGTAATATACCGGATGTACCTTGGACACATCCTGTTGTTCCTCGGACAGTAGAGTAATTAACAAAATATTTAAAATAATTAAGGCGTTTTAAGTGTTATTCGAGGAAATTAAATTAAAGTAGATGGAGTGAAGTGCTGCACATATGAGCCGATATTTACTATGAAAAGTTGGTCAAAATTATTTTTTGATCTTAATGGCCTGCAAGCAAGACTTATTGACAATTTTTTCATTTTAAAGAAGTTTTTGTGCGCAAACTGTTATTAAAAAACATTATTTACTTAAATACAGTATAAACCACTTATAATCGATTTTCAGGGACCGTTGCAATTGGTTCACTATAACCGAGTGTCCATCGCATGAGAATCTGCAGGAAAAAATGCATGGAAAAATTAAAAAACAGTCTTACTTATGCCAAAACTTGTCCTTTTAATCAAAAGTCAAATAAAATTGATTATTAATTTTCAAAAAAGTCTGTTATTTTTGTCTGAACTTGGCTATTTTTTAAGAATTTGTTGGACTTTATTCAAATTAGAAAAAAATGTCTTCTTCATTGTCTTCTATTTCTTTATCAGCCTCCTCAAAATGTTCCAGTTCATTCATTAAATCATTAGCAGATAATTCTTCGGTGGTTATCATGTCCTTATCAATATTGACATAACCATCAAACTTGTTTAAATCCAATAAATTCTGTATTGTTAACCACTCGTTCAACGGAAGCTCATCTTCTGGATCAAAGTTCATTGTCTCACTTATGATTTTAACTAACCCAGAAATAGTTTCCTATGCAAAGCTCAATAGATTTATCGCTTCCAAAATAGAAATAGGCTTAGTAACACTAGTATAATCTTGGAGTTCCATAATTTTTAGTAACATCATTTTTCGGTAGATTTGTTTTAAACTCCTAATGACACCATGATGTATATGTTTCAAGACTGACGTTGTATTGGGTGGGAAAAATTTAAGTTTTATATTGTGTGGCTTAATATCAGGATTAGCCGGGCAATTATCACTACCAATAAAATTTTTCGATTCACTGTCCCACTTTTTAAATAATTCTCGAAAACAGTTGAAGTCATCCAAGATTTTTTGTTACTATAGCTTTTGAAATTTTCCTAAAAATATAAAAATTATTACTAAAGCTGTACCATAATATGAAGTGTTTACCTAATATCAATAATTTTTGTTTTTCATTATAAGAGTCATCAGCACATACCATGGCTGTGATACGTTCTTTTGAAAATTTTCCTCCACAAATGCTTCACATTTTATTGTATGATTGTTATCTGGTATCATTCTGAAGAAAAAGGCGGTTTCGTCAGCATTAAATATGTTTTCTTCTGAGTAACCATCATTTATTACTGACCAAATTTTGACATGCAATTATTTGTGACATTTCTGTCTACTCATTGTGATTCCCCACATATCTTTCGGAAAACAATGTTATGCCTCTTTTTGAATCCGTCAAGCCACCCAAAACTGCATCTAAGATCGTCTCCAATCATTTTCCCAAATTCTTGCCACTTATTGGGAAATTATTAGCTTTTTTTTGTAGAATTCATTTAAGCAGCATATGGTCGACTTGAGGATGCAAAGAAAGCCGCATTTTTGTCTTCTGGTCGTTAGTTTTCCAATCAATCTTAATTTTCGCAAGATTTTTCCATATGTTTGAAAATTTGGATTTATTCAATTTCATTTTTGCACAGATATTCGTTTGAGACCAACCATTTGCAATTTCATGATTATCAATTTGTCATGCACTGTAAACGCACGTTTTTTATTTTTCGACATTTTTAGATCCTACCTACAAATTAAAAAATATAAAATAGTTTTTAATCGGTATTAATAATTATTATGGTAATGCTGTCCACTCTTCGTCATTTCGTTCATTTCTTCATATGTGCATTCAATATCATCTTCACTTTGAGTCGACTCCATTATAAGCATATCGAGGAACTCTCTCTAAAATTGTTGGTTGTTTCTTTTAGGCCTTGGTCTCATACTTGTAATAATTGGATCGGAGCTTAATAACAGTCTATTAAGTATCTTAAATCTACATATAGTTTTGCAGTGTCCATAGTATATGACGCGAATTTTTCTGTGTTAATTTGGAAACCACTCGATATAACTTGCTGTGGATCATTAAAATATCCACGACTTATATTGCCGTCATTGCTGTTTCTAGACCCAAGTTTAGGAAAATCTATAATGAGACTCATCTTATCTTTGAATTCGTTTTAAATTAATTTCTTCCTTTCCTTGACTGTGTCTTTATCAGTCTGCGTTCTAAGTTGCCACTTTTTAAGAGGGAGTTTATATGATAAATGAAGTTTATTCTCAAAGAATCGAATACGCGCAACTTAAATCGTTGTATCCGTTTTGGGACAAAAATGAAATTACCTCGTAAATAGCTTCGAATATTGTAAGCGTTATCTTTCACAAATAAAAACCACTGAACTTCCTTAATTCAACTTTTATTAGAACTTTTACATCAAGGTATCCAAACTTAGATTTCTTAACTACTGCGACTCGAAACTACTCGCAATTCAAGTTCTCGACAGACTGCCGCTTTTCTGATATTCACCATTTAAAGCTTCACTTATTAAATTGTTATGTAATCATTTTTATTTTTCTCATAAAAATTTCTGTGAGAAATTAATACGACACCTTTTATGTTTAGTAAAAATGCTGTTGTCGCAACGTGGAAATGTGGGAAATTAGATTTGTTTAAATTTTATTACCAAGCCATAGGTTGTGGTTTTGTAGCAATTTTGTACATGTCTGGATCCGGTGTCTGTTTTGTTGTCATGTCACGTTTTAGGTCAATGCATGTAACTTGCATGTAAAATCATCAATTCAAAACGTAAAGGCTTTCATTTACTTCATTCGGCTTTGATAAATCGTTAAAATCTTTTGAAGTGGCACCACAAATAAATTATTTCTTGGTTGAGTTTGTATCGATTGCAGCATTACATATTTTACCATCAACCATAGTGCTATCGTTAAAGTATGTTTCACCTCTAAAGATTGATATTTTACAAGTTTTATTTTATTTAGAGAAGTAATTTTTGTCTCGATATAATTTATCTCATCCGATATTATATCCGTAGTTTCATCACTCTCTTCACTTAGGGTCTCAATTATTTCATTCAAAAAAACTAGTAGTCGTATGACTCTATGGTCCAATAAGTATCGGAGTTTTATTTCGCCATGCTTTTCAGCCAGTGTAAATGCTTCAGGAATAGGATATAACTGAATCAATGGTACTTCTTGTCATTAGAACTAATAATTTCATACTGCCTTCTAGATAAATTTGCCCCCACAAATATAGAAAGGGCTTTCAATAGATACGATTATTTTCTTTTTGTAAACTGTATGAATATGGCTTTCAATATTTCTGTGCTCTCGTCGGAGAGCACGTAATGTCTCCTACGACTTTTACCACCTCAATATTTCCGGAAACTCGAAGTTTCATTTTAGTGGCATGTGTTAATACTACAGTATCCAAATTTTCACGAATACTTTGCGTCTTCATTCTTTTGCTTCGCGAGCTTGATTCTTGAAACGATTTGATTGGACGTCCAGGTCTTTTGGTTACAATCGGTACTTCAGCCCGCCAACTTTCATTATTTTTTAAGAAAATATAATTTTTTTTGTGTGATTTTTCCCATCTCCTTTTGAATTGAAACATATAATTGCTTTTTTGTAAACACTTCCATTCCAGACGATCTGGGAGTAGTAATCAACTCTACTATGAGCGGTTGTTACCATATCAACATTATGCTGAGGAAAATATATGGAGGCCTTCGTCAGCTTTGGTTATCAGCTGATATCTTATCGAGAGATATACGTACGAGACTAGTCAAAACACTTCTCCTTCCTCATTTTAATTTTGGTAGCTTAATTTTTCCCAAGCTCGATAGCTCATGCTCTCACAGGCTAAACGTCGCTTTTAACGACTGCATCCGTTTTATTTTTGAGCTTCGACGCTTTGATCATGTCCAACACTTGAGATCTCATCTGCTGGAATGCTCCCTAGATGATCATAGTGCGATGAGGATGTTGGTCTTTTTGTATATTCTGACGAGCTCTAGGACCCCACGTTATCTGCATGATCAATTGCAGTTTTTAAATACGTCTCGGAACCACAATCTGTTCATTCCACGCTCATCGAATGAGCCATTCAAGGTACCGGTTCCCTCGACAAGTTTAAATCAGTTTCTCTGGTGATTATTAAATTAAATTAGCTTAAATTAAATAAGGAATTAAATGTCATTCGGTTTCAGTTATGTTCGTCACGATATCTTTGACTCGGCAATGAATTGGATATTTTGTTGTTTTTTCTTTATACTGTAATTTTTGTATATGTTATTACAATTCTTATCTTTTTGTGTAAAATTATAAAAAAAATATTTTTTTTAAACTCTAAATTATATTTTCTTATTTTAATCTTCTTTCTTAGCTTGTTTGAAGTTTTTAAATTTCTATTTTTTTATTTAAGTTTGACTTCTTTCATTTATTGAGTATGTATGTAAATTTTCTTTAGTTACTTTTTTTGTATTATATAGTAATATGTAATTCTTTTAGCATGTAACCCGCGATTTTCTTACTTTTGAACATTTTTATTTGGTGTAGCTAGTTGTGTAGTTATTAGTCGTTAGTTAGTTAGTTAGTTAGTTATTCTTCTTTAAATACAGTAGTTTATTTAGGATGTAGATTTGCACTATAATGTCATCTCTCTTCTCTCTTTTGATTCAAGCCACCATTCTTACTTTGACCATTTTATTAATGTACTTATATATAAATTATAATAACTTGTGTAAAGTCAATCAATAAATGCTAATTTGAATTTGATTGAATTTGAGCAAGATATTTATTAGTTTTCTCCTATTTCGATGGAACTTTTAGTATTAGGGAAGTATAAAAAAAATATTGGACCCGTATTTATTTCTTTCGCCCACCGACCTCAGGTCTTGGATACAGGGTGATTCAAATTTTAATATTTTCACTGTGGATGTTCAGCTCTTAGTTTAGTAGATAAAATTTAAAGAAGTCAGATTGAATTCAAATTGTCTTAATCTCGATTCCTAGAATCATCATATGCTACATTTTTAAGCCAATATTTTCAGAGGCACATATTTACCTACCGCAATTTACATACTGCAAGTAATTTGTAACTAAAAGTGGAGGAAGTGGGATAGTAATATGTCCCTATTTGAGGTAAGAACGAGAAGGTAATATTTTGTGAAAACTGAGAATGTTTTATGGCTGAGTCATGAATACAAATAATAAAAGGTTTTTGTAATAAGTAGACCTGTGATAGGTTAAATTTAAATCTCTGGGAAAATAATATTTTCTGATAGGTTAGTCAAAAAAATGGATGACCTGGTATTATATATATATATATATGTATGCCTTATACAGAAGTTGAATTGAATTCTTCTAAAATTATAGTCACCATGTATCTGAATTCTGGGGTCGGTCCTGAAAATTGATAATTTTGATCTTTTTGGTATAGAATTGCTGTATGTATAAATGTCTATAAAAACTGCTGTCCTCAAAAATCCGCAAACTTTTTGTTTTGTTTAATAAAGAAGGACTTTTATACTTTGTAATCATGTAAGTAACATTATCTAATAACATTAATAACTATAACAATTTGACTCGAGAAACATTAACAAAAAATATGTATTTTTATAACTTGTAACAAAATAGTTTTACATGTAAAGTATATGAATTTAAAAAATGCGTACGTCTTTTTGAGTGCTCCATAATGAATAATTCAACAACATTCTATAAAAACTTAAAACACTCTGTTAATTTCGAATAATAATAACTTAGAAGAATAAGTGAGTTACGTGTAATTGGTAAGCACGTCGACTTTCGACTGACTTTGTCACGTGTCTCCTCCGTCCAGTACAGATAACAGGTACGGTCTAATGTTCGCCATGTATTCCGCTTCATTATAGAACAGAAATTGTATGTAAATTAGTGCTACTTTTAAAAATTGACTTTTGCCCACGTTTTTATTAATAAAAATAGAGATTACTCTTTAAGATTTCTTAAGATTTTTTTTTTTTTTGCTATATACTGAAGAATCCAAAAAAATGCCTTCTTGAACAAATACAAGCTTTTATTGTAAATACTCCTATGTGCTCCCTTCCTGTCCTTGATTTATGAATACCTATCTAACTAGAATTTAAAAGATAGGACTAATTTG
Organism: Dioctria linearis; assembly: GCA_963930735.1. Classification (NCBI taxonomy): domain Eukaryota; kingdom Metazoa; phylum Arthropoda; class Insecta; order Diptera; family Asilidae; genus Dioctria; species Dioctria linearis. The sequence goes on along the minus strand of OZ005743.1, from coordinate 22,228,440 downwards.
TACAGCTGTTTATGAGAAAATTGGTATTATTAATGAAATTCGAAAGAGCAAATATTTAGCTTCTTATTAAAATAATCAATTTATTTGGAAATAATTAAAGAAAATTGTCCCAATATTTTGTCAATTCCGTGACTTTAAAAATATCCATTTTTGACTAAATTATTTTATGCGGTTTTATTTTCTGTGCAATTTCGGACGAGGCAACGGTAGAGCATACAATCAGTTTTATCAGGCCCCTTTCAGATTTTTAGAGACTTTTGCATGGAAGATATTGGGGCACCTTCTTCATTAGTCAACAATATGCGTCCGGCAAAATACTCGCCTTCATTAATAAATATCACAAAATATCCTATATCATATCTGTCGTTATTATAATACGAGATGGATGTAGGTTACATGGTTAATAAAAAAAATCCAGTTGAAAGCCTGGAAGGCCCATATACACTGCAATTTTACGCATGAGCTCTGTTAGCACCATGTACGCATGCAATACGCATGCACGGCACCAATATTTTTCCATTTGAATAGGAAGTTCGTGCCATTCAGTGTTTAGCTTTGCTTTGCAGAACTAGAACAGAGAAAAAAAACATCGAAATATGTACAATGCATGTAAAAGTAATGTAACTACTGAGATCAAATTCCGGAAACATTATTTATGCTTGTACTTATATAAAAACAAAAAAAAACCCCCATCACAATAAACATGGTTAACAAAACGGACCATTCCCAATTAGAGAGCTTTAAGAGATACATACACCAGCCACCCTTAAGTTAATAAAAAAAAGGAATTTTCTTTTGAAGATATGTTAACAGTATCCAAAACACGACTAACTACCTACCTACCCAACCTACCTTACCTACCGAAACGCAGTTACTCTTGGCAAAATTTAATGAAGTTCTTCCAAGAAATTATATTGCTCCGCAGGTAAAAACAGAAGACTCAGCAATTTAGCATTATTTATGGCTCCCATTTATGTAGTTTACAAGAACTGTGTGCAAAACTATACACCCAACCTACTGCACTCCTAGGATAAAGGAGCTCTAGACTTTTGCACTGTCATTGCTCACTGTAAGCAATTTGTGTAATTTGTGCACAGTACAGGTATAATATAGCAGCAAAGAAAGATGAGAAGCAACTGGACCACTCTACAACTCCTCGTTAGGAAAAATTTTTTACTATTTTTTTTTCTATTTTATAGTGCTCATATTTTTCTGTTTCATTATTTTTAATGAAATTCTATTACTTCGGTAATGATGGGGAGCTTTCATGGAATTCAATTCAAATATTACGCGGACATCTTTAATCCCTGATGTTGCTGGGTAACTAACATTTCTTGTACCTACTAATCCTCTGCTCTTCCATACATACCTATATATATATGTCAAAATTGTCATGAGAAATTAATTTAATCGCCATATGTCACCCATATCAAAGGTCCTTTCAAAATTTTCAGAGACATTTCTCAATGTTATGATACTAAGGCCAAGGGAATTATATCCCTTTTAAGGGGATGACATTACTGACAGAAATCTCTGCAAAGGGTGTTTTTAATGCCATTTAACTGCCTTTAAAAATTCAAACGATGTCAAAGTTGAACTGAATTCACATCCATCCATCAGTCAATCATAAGCTCCAAATTTCCGACCCCCCTTTGTTCAAAGATCAAAAAAGGTGAAAGCCTAAGGGCATACCAAAATCTGTGATTTTGTTAACGATAAGAGGATGAAGAAGGTACAAATTGGGATACGACAAAGTTACAAAAAAAAAAATGAAAAATCCGTTAGGGAGTGCTTTGAAATAATGGAACAGTGGCATATTAGGACGCACTTTTTTTTTTGTTTCAGAGGAAGTGTATGGAGACTTTTGAATAAGACATCTTCTCTCATCGGATTTACTTGGAGGAGTAAATTGATTTTATTTTTACCGGAGATAAATTGTTTGAGCCTAATACCAAGATATTTCGGTGTGTAATGAAGTGTTATGCAGTGTAATTTGTTACTGCAAAGATAACAATGGCAAATGTTCATTAATTTCAATTTGTATTTTTCATTTCAATAGGTTTTGTTCTAATTGACAGCTTTGAGGATTCATGGTATACGATGCCATTTGACAGTCCAAAGGTATTGTTTAGAAATTCAACAAAATCGTTTTGTGGCCATCAAAAATCCGGTTTTGTCTCTTCCAGCTGAATAAGATGGAGTCTTTTCAATTATTTTATTGTCTAGGCTCCCACAATGATAGCTTGTCTGCTTCTTATATAGTATAGTACACACATAAAGGCTAAGGTACCTTTTCTGATCACAATTACATGTACATACATTTATTACATCCTAGATTTCTCTAGAGTTCCTTTTTACAACCAATCCTTATATAACCGATAAAATAAATAATTTAAAACTAATCTTCCATTCCAATTCCTGAAGAAATGCCTGAGAATTATATGCAAGATATTCTGGCTAAGACGTATCATGAGCACAGCACAGAACTGTAGCTAACAACGTACCAAGAGCCAATAACTATCCATATCAAGTGAATCAAATGAAAAAGGATAGATCTACACACAGAAGACCTTTTTTATGATGTTGCTAAAGCTCAGGGGATACCCTATAATATCATGAGGATGGCAAACTATTCCACATTCGTATTGTTCTGCTTACGAAGGATTCGTGGTATAGTCAAATTTGATTTCAAAGGTGTGAAGTAAGCCCGGGTTACAGCTCATGTGGTGCTCATAGGAAGGGATCAGGCTAGAGAATGCATCAGAACAATATCCATAGAATTAGCGATAAAAGAGAGATAGGCATTCGACATTACGCCGATGCTCTAGGGAATCAATAGTTGCTATTGACATGTCATCACCAATATGACGGAAGGCCTTTATTTGGACTTTTTCTAACGCGGACAATGCAGTACGTCCAGCCTTTGCCCAAATATGGGAATTATATTCTAATATAGGCCTGATATGATATTTTGAGATTTGCGTCAAGTCTAATGGAGTAAAATATTTCTTGCATCTTTGTAAGAAGCCCAGGTATTTCATTGCGTTTTTGGCAATACTAAAAATATGATCGGACCAACTAAGATTGTTGGATATTTCAATACCTATGATATCTTCTACATCAACGGAAATGGGTTGAGCGGGTGTTGGAGTACGTCTGAGTGACAACAGACAATATTGAGTTTTTGGAAGCATTAAATAACACCGGTGCTCTCTATTATTGTGTTTAATGAACTTAACATGTGGCTTTGTTTACCAACTATGACATTCACATGGGAATCAGCTATAGAGTCGAGCTAGTCCACAAAATCAAGGGTGCTATCGTATGCAAATCTATGAATAGGACGAGGAAAGTGAAAGCACTGATTATAAAACTGTCAGAAGTAACTCCGTCCAATATAACTTGAATTGAACGGTGGGAGAGGAAACTTGCAATCCATTTCAAGAAAAGAGCGTCTAGACCTCCGAGATATCTACTGCGATGATTTCAGATACACCAAAATTATGGAGACATTGATTCCAACGCTCGGTAAGGAATGTTGGTAAATCTCTAGTGAAGCAGCCAGCGCGAAAGCCCTGTTGGCAACCGCTAATCAGATGATTAGTTTCTAGATATTTCATCCATTTGGTGGTGATGAGTGTTTCGAAGACCTTCGAAAGAATCGAAGTGAGGGCAACTGGTTTATAATTTGAATGATAGCTTGCTTCTCCTGTTTTGGGTATTAGCTGAACATGTGCAAAAAAAAGACTGCTGTCGAATAGGACAGGTGAATAGTTCGCGTAGAGGGTTAGGTAAAGAAGAGGCGCAGCACTTGAGTACTGAGGGAGAAATACCATCACGCCCAGCAGCCTTAGATACATTGCTTAGATATATTGAGACTCGCGAGTACTTTGAAAACCTACCTTGTGCGGAAATGTTCTGATCTTTGACTATAATTGCATGTTGTAACATGCGTAGAAGGTAGTACATAAGCAATCACCCGATAGCAATCACCCGATAGCAATTAGAGTGGAGTCCGCAGGCGAAACGTTAGGTGTGCAGGTTATGAATCACATGGAGTAAGAGAATAAATTTAGAAATAAAACATAGTGGAAAAGCTCAGGAAAAAGTTAGGGGAATTGCCCAGACCTGAATCAGATGGAGAGGCTATGTGGAGGATCCTAAGGGGAGTGATAGGGAAATTAAAAAAAAACATTCTAAGCTCCAGTGTTCACTCATAATACTTTCTCTATACGTCCCTAGTGTTGAGTGTTGTTGCCAACAGACGTACTGTAAAGCAGGATGAGATTGCACCTTTGTACATCAGCGCTCTCGCCGGCTTGTAGTGTGAACTAACGTCAACACTGGAAAGTGCAATAATTGCATTGAACTACGTGATGGATTCTCAGCGTTTGTTAGTGCGATTGTACCAGATAAATCAATTGTAGTTCTGTCAATGTGTGACATAATCTGTCTTCTACATATTCACGGGAGGGGATATTTTTTCAAGCCCAGATAAGTTTATTTTTCAATTTCTCTGCTATCTTAGATTATAAAAATTAATGAGCGCTACTGAATCTTAGTTTGTGAAGTTAGATTATGCTACAACTGTTTTTTCCACAATGAGTTTAATTTTTCGGTCGGGTTAGGAAGCATCATGAAGTAATAAAGAACGCTGATGATTTTGTGTAAAATTTAAGTGGATATTGCTTTTGTTGTGATTCGTGGTGTGGAGGATGAAAGATGCCAAGGACTGAGGTCAAGGCGGTTTATTGTACTACTAACCACCTGCTAAGTAGGAGAAGCCATAACGCTATAAAAGACAAAAGGAAACTTGAAAGAAAAAGCGTAGGACCATGTCCATGTGAGATTCGAAACTATGGTCTCTGGGATGGTAGTCAGCGTATGTTGGATGGAATGCGATCCACCAGGTACGACCGATGAGAGAGTGATTGGTTTTATAACTAGAATGGCACAAGGACCTTTTTAGAGGATAATTTGAGTTTCCATTTAAACTGCCATGAAGGGCACATTCAGCACTGTTATTAAGACAATTTGTTCCTGATATCTAAACGATTTGATGAAAAAATTGAAGGAGAGTATGTTTTCAGGAAAAAATATTTCTTGTGTAAAATTGCAGATACCATTTTTCATGGATGTGTGGGTGGAGTAATAATGTGTCATGACATATTCCCTGCCAATCCTAACCGAAAAATATGCTAGCAAAATCTATACGTTAAGCGATGCGGTCATACTATGTGCCTCAAAATAAAATTAACCCCCCCCCCCCCGCTCCCAAATTACTCCGCCTTTCTTGGTTGATAAAAATTATTTAGGCCAACGTTGGAGGGTTGATATATGTAGCAAAATTGCATAATTTCATCAAATAGGTATAACGGTAGATGCGAGAGGAAAATCATAATCTCACCACGCTTTACAGTACATTTTTGGGCATTCCACATATACCATTAAAATAGATATAACGCAGCTAATGAATTCATCTACTCCTATTTGTCACAAGAGAATCAGGTTTGGACGGCGCAAAAAAATGGAATTTTTATTTTTCGTAAACTAAAAAAGATGAGGCAATGACCAGCATACAGACGATCCAACTTCATTGATCTTAATCCGGTAGCAGACAAGATTTACTACAGTTAGCAATAGAAAATTATGTAATTTTACTATTTTCCTTTGAAAATTATAAGGCAAATATTTACATTCCAATACAATCCCAATAATAATCTAATCACTTCTCCCCACCCCATTCTCATTGATTTTCAAATTCCAATCAAATTTCAATACAACTCCAAAGGAAATGATATGACATAAGATTACTTCACATGTCATTATGGGAACCTAATATTTTTCCATCTCCCACTACTATCATTACAAAATCCAATGTAATCTTCTAATCAATATTGGCCTACCTTTATCTTCCTCTCTCTTAATCGTTAGCCTTTAATTTTGCTAATTCATGATCTATTGATATAACGAAGGAGCTTCGAACCTGAAGACAATCAAATGAAATTTTCGCTAATGGAGCGATTAATTTACTCCGACGACATGCCGTACGTTTCCAAATCGATTCCCAGAATGGAATGGAAAACCAAAAAGCTTGGGCACAAAATATACTTCAAATGGGAACTGGGAAGAATCAAGTTCAGGAATTGAACAAATTTACTGTGTTGGTACCTATCTGCCCAAGGGATTTCGTATGGGAAATACTATAGGAGGACGCTTATGTTCTAATCAAAATTAATTGCTTTCACTAAGTGTACGGCAGGCACGCGTATATGGTAAAGAAGAAGGAAGTGCGGATTGGAAGTTTAAATTATGCACACAGGGAACAAGCATAGAGAGTTATATATATATATGCATATATCTCGTTTTCGTCCTGATTAATTTCCCTTGGCAGGGTGTGGTATTCTAAATGATGAGTTCAAATGTTAAAAAGGATTCCATCGTTAATTCTAATTAGAGAGCGAAAAAAATGATTAATATTTGGAAGTGGAACTGTGAAGAGCGTGCTATTTTTTTTTGTATTCCTTCTTTTTCTTATTTTCTATTATATTTTTATTTTGAATAATTTCAAATAGCTGCTGCTACTTCTGTTGGTATTTATTCTACTCATTTCGGGATAGTATATATATAGGTATAGCTTTTAGCTAAAACAAAAATGGTTGTGGTAAAAATCGTTAAGATGCGCTTGTGATATTTATATAATTTCCAAATCGATATATTCATCGATATACTGGGTGCCCCCGTATGTAATCTGGAACTCGAAAGCTTTGAATAGATCATGCTTAGACAAGTAAAACATTGTAGTGTAGTGTAGGAAAGGGGGGTTGATCCTAACGGCTTTTGAAATGACGGGACTCAAAGATATTTGAGCATATTTCCATAGATCACCATTAACCTTCTGAACATTACACCCTATGATGATTATGATTTAAAATTTATTAGATAGATATCGTTGGACCCTTTCTATGGTTAATAAATTTTTTCCCCTATTCCTCTCCACTTTGTTATAGTTATAGCTCAACGAAGTTAATATTTCGGAATTTTAAATCAGGTTGTTTTTACTTAACTTCTATTTTTATCAAAAAAAAAAAAAAACAAAAACGTCATCCACACTAGTTTTTCATACTGGTGTTATATCTTTTATTAATTTATTTATGTATAAAGTTCATAAGATAGCTTACAGAGAATAGAGTCCAGTGACAAGCTGTTTAAATGTAAAGTAAACTGCCATAAAAACTACAAAATTAACAGTATTTATTTATTTAAATTTTATATTAAGGCGAATTTAAGGTGATAGTATATAGATTTTTTACAGTTCCAATTACTAACTACCACAAAAAGATATTCATACAAAATAAAGAAAAATAATGACTTTTAATTACAGTGTAATATTAAGAAAAAGGAATTATATATTTCATTATTTATGCGAGTGCTAAACACAACAAAAGTAGTACATATAAGAAGATTATTGCTTAGTGATACAATATAAAAGGTACTAATTCAGTCATTAAAAATACTGTGTGTACTGTCCGTTAGTAAAACGTACACACAAATTTGAACTTAGTGAAACTGAAATGGATGCATTGGTAAATTTGGATCAAGGTCAGTGGACGAGCCTCTTATCAAAAACAAACACTGTTCACTAGGTACGTTTTAACTTTCAATAAATTATCACACTAATTTTTTAAGATTGCCCACTAATTACATTAAGATCAGATTATGAATATAAGTTGAGGTCAGAGATCCACATACATTAGAAAACACCTATTCCCACAGACTTAGAATGTACGATTATCAAGAATGGTTGTATTGGGATAAACCTCAATATATAAGTTTTGGGTCAGAGAATTTTTGTATCACTGAAAACACTTATTGGCAGATAGTTGCAATGCAAAATCATCAAAAGCGTAATGTATATATATATAGATATGAAAAATTAATATAGAATAAAGATAAATTATAATATTTTATAAATATACACAAGAAATGTAGAATATATAAATATACATATGAGTAAATATATAGTAAAATAGTTGTATGAATAAATATTAATGTGTAGCAAGTGACTGGTACTCACCGATCTACAACTTGACGCTTGAGGGTTGGCTTTAAGATAATGTTAAGACCGTTTGTTCTTACCATTGGTTAGAACAGTTTTTTATTCCCGTCGAGACCAGAAATAAAGTGTTAATGTTAGTAAGATACTATCTCAGTCGAGACCCGAGATAATATTCTTTAAGTCAGTCTAGACCTGGCTTAATGTTATCTTATCTTCAGTCGAGACCCGAAATAAGATGCGTTTATTTCCGCCGAGACCAGAAATGATTGTTAGTAAATATCTTATCTTCAGTCGAGACCCGAAATAAATGTTAGACCCTAAACAACCGCCGAGACCAAAAATAATTGTTAGTTGTTAAAAGTGAAATATCAGTCGATACCCGATATAAATGTTAGTCCCTAAACAGCCAACTTACCCCAAGAAATGCCAAGTACAAAAAGGGATTGGGATCCATCAGCTTGTCGTTTTTATAGCGCTTGATTGCACACGACACCACTGATGGAGTAGCAGAGGCGCATGATTACAAGAATTGGCAATGCAGCTGTGATCTTACGGTACTAGCGATAACATTTTCATAGCAACGGACAAAAATGCATAGCAACAAGAAATTTAGAGCAACCCATGCTGCTGTGTTAATAGAATTATATTTGCAAAAAATATTCTCTCTATAACGTAGCGAAGAAATTCCCGCTCGATGGTACTTGTAATGATGATAATGATAAGTTGCAAATTGAGCGGCAAGATCTGATTATATTTGTGCCATGCATTGTATGCCACATGACAATGCTTTTGTTAGATGTTGTACCTATTTTTGGGAAAATTGTAATTAAATTGAATTTGTTTTGCTTTTAGAACTCAATTTTAGCATGGTATTTTTGTAATATTTTGCGTTTGCAGGAATTGTTTTTAGCACGAATCTAACAGTTCAAATATATGCTAATGATTTTCATTCGATCTTCTCGATGAAGCTATACTTCTGTATTGTATTTGAGCAATGTGTTATGTATATGACAAATACATGGCTTTGTTAGGTTGCGTACCTGTTTTTTGATTAGGAGTGTATGGATAATTAGGTAAAAATTATATTTAGCTTGCCGTAATGCCGAATAAATTTGTTTTTTTTTCGTGATTTCACTACACAACACTAATAACACTGCTACTGCACTTGCTGGTCAGGACCCGCCATTGCGCCCCCTTTTGTCCCGACTTGTCCTGAAGCCTAATGTCAACCGCGCTCCTTGAAGAGGACCGCACTCACCCAGCGTCGGATAACGACTCTCTTCTATATTTAACTCTTTGACGCTTCAAGACACTCGAGACCACAATGACGGGCCACCACACCAATAATATTATACTCATTGGTGGCAGTGGAGGTTAATTACAAACAATGCATGGGGGATTTTCCATTTAACGCTTACAGGAGTAATAAAATTAGATTTAATTTTTCTAAAAGTTTGATGCTTTGTTTTCAGGATGTTTTCTTTTCAGAAGGTATCTGTTAAGAAAAATGTATTCGAAGCGATTTGATTCGAACACTGTGGGAATAATTACGTAACCTTAAAGCTATTATAGGACAAAGAATTCATATATGAAAGAGAAATTATTATTATTATTATTAAAAAGAAAGAAAAAAACAAAGAGAGAACCAGGCAAAATTGAAATATCATCATATGAGGTTCAAACCCCAAAAAAGAGAAGAAAAATTATGGCTGATAAAAAAAGAGAAAACTCAACTAATTAGTCCGATCAGATAGAGTACTTGTCTTTTGAATGTTAGAAGGCAGGAGTGAAAGATGTCAACATTGTTAAGATATGAGTTATATTCCTTTTGGAGTCTAAAAATTGGCCATTTCGCTTTGAGATTAGTTCTACTAGAGGGTAAATTGAATAGGGCTTGGAGTCTAGATTGACGCGCAGGGACATGAAAATCAATTTTGAACAGAAGGCAAGGACAGTAGATATCACCATTTAAAACTTTGAAAAGAAGGACAGCATTTAGAAAGATTCTTCGATTAGCTAGGGTCGGTGGATTAAGCATACTTTGTCTATCATGATATTCGAAGGACACATTATTAAATTTATACTTAAAAA